>JANHGO010002677.1:0-29244 GCA_024606505.1 Aquila spilogaster
TTTCCTTTAAACTGTAAAATAATCTACGTTTTAATAATCAAGCTGTACAAACCTACTGTGCAAGCTTTACAGTCCATACAACTTATTCTCTTAAGCACTTCAAATCCATCATATTGCTATCCAAATTGCAAGTTCTTCTGGAATATCACTCACAATAACAGCATCTTACTAATGAAATCTTTTACATATTATGCATGATGGAGTGAAGTATTGTTATATTTTTTTCTGATTGCACCAGGTTAATCTTAATGGTTGCCTTACTGATAATATCCTTTAATCCTCAAGAACTTTGTATTATGCATTTTACTGACCTGCAAAGATGTCTCCTGCTAGTCAAATTTTTTCAGCTTTTTCAAATATTTCAGAGATAAAAGAAAATGCAGTTAAAATAATTACCCTTGCTTCTCTCTCTGCGTCCAGGGTTCCACCAACTTGTTCTTGAAGCAGTGCGTATGCTCTTTGCAAAGCTTGATACTCTCTTGTTAGCTGGCAGAATCTTAGTTCAGCTTCTTCTTTAGGTGTGCTCTTAGTGAAGAGGAAAAAGAGGTGTTTTTGTGTATGTAACACTAAAAGCATATAATATTTTTGTATATAGAGAGAGACATACATAACAAGCAACACAACTCTTCTGAGTCTCAAAGCTCAAGAAATCCTTAAAAAAAAAAGACTGAGTAGAAATGGAAGGAAAGATGGTTTAAAAATGAATGAAAAATGCAGAGGTCAGCAACTACATTTGCCTTACAATTACAGGACAGTGTAAGCTGCTATATAGAGCAGTAATATAGAGAAATATCAAGAAACAGACTGAGAAACCATGAGGGGAAATAGTTGTGTTCATCACTTTTCTTTATCAGTTCCAGTGCCACAAGGTATAAATCCTACTTGTCATGCAGTCCATCACTCCATTACTCTCTGTATGTACCACACCAGCATAAAGCACTTTACCAGCACAAGCACACTAACACAACAGTTACATCTCAATAGCATTAAGATAGGCTTTTTTTTTTTTTTTTTTTTTTTTACAGGAAGTAATATTGATGTATTGAGTTGCTTAGAATTTTGAACAACTGATAACAGCATTTCAAGATCTTTTCTATAGTGCTGAGGGCAAGAAAAGTCCTTTATTGATTGATTTTTGCTCCTGGAAGTCAGGCTAAAAGGAAAAGAGATTAAATTATTATTAGATATTAAGGCTAGAAAAATAGGAAGCCTGTTGTAAGAGAAGAATGTGACGCATAACTTCACAAACAGGATAGAAAGATGGAAGAGTATCTAATTCACGCTTTGTCCTCAGCCCTGCGATCTTCTGAAGTAGGCCAACTGCAGCGTGTATCACAGAGCTCAGACAAAACGTAATTGTGGGTATTTACTCCCTTAATGAATTGCAAAATCTTCTCTCAGAATCTCAAAAACAGGAAGAAAATCATGGTTGTACTAAAAGACAAATAAATTATAAAGTCAAAAGACAAACCACTGTCTAGTAACTATTGACTTTTGGCAAAGAAACATATCTATTCATATCCTTTTGACTAAGTAAGAAATAGTTCAAGAAAACACAGTTTTGTTTCTCAGCTCAGTATCTCCCAGATCTCTCAGGCAGAATCTTAACATTCATTCTATTACAGTGACCATGGGCTTTAAAACTGGGCTTGAACCAAAACCAAACAATTATCTCCCAAATCTTATATAGTTCTTGTGGCAGAATAGTTGAAAAATGGTTGCACTTATGCTCCATGCCAATTTTGGTAGAAGTTAAGAACAAATTGTCTGTTACTTACATCTTCCAAATCTTCCTCAGGTGTCGCTGGTGTCCTGTCTGTTTTATCTGTGTTATACGAAGTTACAGATGATGTTTCTGAATCTAAGGATTCTTCATCAAATCCAAAAAATGTCTCCACAACATGCCTCTGAAAAGTTAGTTTCCTTCAGTTATTAGAAAAACAGTTAGAAAACCCTCATGACTCAGTAAACACCAGTCAAGGTCTCTGATAATTCAGGAGGAAAAATGGCTCTTTGGTAAACTCTTTTTCCATTGAATTAGTTACCTTTCCAGCATCATTCGCTTAAGCAGATGCAAAGATTGAACTCCAAATAGTAATGAGAAATTGTCAATAAATTAATGCTTTAACACAGAAATACAAACTAATTACCGAAGTCATGAAGATCTGTCAAGATTCAGAGTGGAAGACTGCAGTATCTATTCAGAAGTAACCATCCCAACAGAATGTAACATATAAGGTTTAAATATATATATATATATATTCCAAAGAAGTACGTGGAATAAAAGTAGTCATTCATATTACTTGAAAAAAAAAACCTCAAAAAAAAATCTTTATAATACCTGTTTTGCAAAGTTCTATTCAAAGTATGAATTTCCAATTATTTGTCCAACACCATAATTCCGAACATTTTTGAAACTTTGCTCCAATATTATGACAAGCAAAAAAAAAAAAGGAAAAGCTGCATATTGATATAGATTTTAAAAATTGTACACAGTGTAATCCATTAAATGCGTGCTTGCAGACTAGAGAAAGTAAGTAGCCAATGGAAGCCAACAGTACGGTATTATTGGTGACTGCAATAATACTTTTGCCATTCAAAAATACCCTTTTCCATTAGTTTACTAATTCATGCTCAGAAAGTAGCAAATGTCTACAGAAAATTTTGCTGTTCAAAAACATGAAAATATTGTTCTAAAGTTTAACTAGGAAAACAGCTTTTCATATATTGCTCCTTCCAAAATAACATCAAGAATTAACTATTATTAATCAAGATGAATGAAGGATATCCTTTTACACAATGCAAGTGTTCTGGTAACGCACAGAAAATAAAAGGTCCAATTAAATTAACATAAAGATGCACATTGCTGGAAAAATTGAGTCACGTTATGAAACATCACAGATAGAGATGTGGCTCCACAAAGGTGAAGAAAAATCTGACTTCTGGTCCCTGCATTTTTTGCACTGCTTGACATTAAATCACAGATGCTGGTATTTAAGAAAAAACCACCACCAAAACAAAACAATAACTATAAAATACAGGTTGCATGAGAATAGATAATAGCCCAGGTCTATAAATAAGACTAAAGGATGAAAAACAGTTGCTATTAGTTCACACAATCAGAATATGTTGTGAATATCTTACATCTCAGCAAAGTGAATTTGGCTCAGTGATTGGATTTATAAGCTATCAATTTCTTTTAAGATACTGAAAGGGTTTTTTCTTCTCCTTCTTCCTTTTTTTTTTAACCTGTAGTGCCATACCTCACGATGAATTTCAAACATTTACTTTTCAATGGTCTAGACTTGTCTAACTTTATACGTTCTTCCCATAGGTCTGAAAAGAACTATTTGCACTTTCTCATAAGGCTCGATAACGTACACTCTTAGCTCAACATAACTCAAATTAGCAATCAAAATTATCTGTCTTGAATTAAGCGGTACAATAAAATCAAGCTGGTATTATCAAGGGGTACGTTGGTGCCTGCATTTACACACACACTGCACTTACAGCCTGCAGCCCTGGACCTCCATGGTCCAGCTCACCAGGTTACCATGGTTTACCAGGTCTAACTCTCATCATTTGTTAGCTAAACAGCTCTGTAATTGTTTCACATACAGCTGATCCCACTCATGCCACTGAAGACAGTCTCAAGGCCATGTCCTAACCCATTGCTTTCCTTGAGATGAGACCACAACATAATAACTAAAAATATAATTCAAACTGAATTATAAGCTCACTGGTTTTACTAAAAGCTCCAGAAAGGATGTTATGCACCCAGTCACACCTTCTCCAAACTGTGGGACTACAGTTCCACATCCATCCATGGATATACAGATAAATATGATGTCTCACAGATGGCCAAAAGCTTTTGAACAGTCTTTAGAAACCAATCTTATTTTTGTAAGCCACTAACCCACTAGCATTACTGTTGGGTATATTCACAGGAAAAGGAGCGCAGCTGTTGTATTAAAACCCTGTAAAGGCCCATTACTGTTCTCTTTGTCCTTAAAGAAGCACTGCAATCCTAGTGCTTTGAGCCTAGCAGAATTGCTGTAGGCACTGAAGACAAACACTTCCCTGTGACGCTGCCTTCTAGGGAGATTCCACATATAGCTTAAGAGTTGAATCACAATGGCTTTTGAAAAGAATATGTGCACATGTACAATACTCACTGGATTTTTGTAACTACATGGTTTTCATTGAAGATTCATTCAAGCTTTTCTTAAAAAGCAGGGAAGTCCTCAACAAATTCTGCTTTTATATTGATTTGTATATTCAATTGTTACTTCTAAATTATAACAGAAAAGTCATATCAAGTTGCTGAAAAGTTCTGATTTGAATTCTCATTTCCTCTGACTATGTCATATATTTGATGGCAAGTATTTTTCATGTGAATTTATATCAATCCTTCCGCAAAAAAATTAAAGTAAAATTACACATTATGCCACTGTAACTCAAATATTAAGGCTTCTACTGAAGTATAATGCTCCATAAACATAAATGTTAAGAATGTTATGAAATAAGACATAAAACATTACATGCATATTTCAAGATACTCTCACATTCTTAATGGTAATCTGATTTCTCAGTTCCTAAAGCAGTTTCACTTCACAGTTAAATATCTAATTTTTCAATAAATTAATCTAACATGATGAAAATGATCCAGGACGCATTTCCCTGCAACACAATCAGAGAAACTAATCAGTAACACCTTACCTTCGTGCTTATATGTCATTTCTTGGCAACCAGAAAAATACAGGCACACCAAAGCACAGAGGCAGATAAAAAAAGTAAAATATAGAACAAGAAATACGAACTCCATCACACCAGTGTGCAGGCTTCCCTCTATTGCAAATGCTGTTTATTTCTTAAAGTTTAAGTAAAAACCAAGTCTGTAGAGACCTGCAGTTTCCAAAAAAAACTGGGCAATAATGCTTTATTTTCAAAAACGTAACATCATCAATCATGGAATCACAGAGTTCCATTCTTTGTGTGCAAAACAAACAAATAAAAATCAACACTGCTTCCAGGTTTCCTTGGTTATTTCAATTCCAAAACAGGGAGCTATGGGAGGCAAAACAAGGATAAAAAGAAAACAAACCCCAAGCAAAAAATACCACTGCACCTGAAAAAAAAATGTCTTGAAAAGTGAAGGAAAAGAAGATTCACGCCTGGTACATCTGTCTCCTAACAAGTGGCACATTAATTAAAAAATAAATAAATCTCTATTTGCTTAGGCTGCTTCACTTTAGAGAAAAATATCCTACAGTACCTGAATATCCAACAACCATTATATTCTCTAAACACCTTGCAATCAGCAGAGGTTGTAAAGCCCCATCCCACTATGCTGCTCCTTTCCTCAGGGGGATCTGAGCTGGTTGCCAGTGCTGTTCTATGGACACCTATCTCCCTTGGTAATTAAAAGAGATCTCAGTTAAAGCTACACTAGCAACAGTAACCTAGTGCACTTATGGTGCTCCAGAAATAACAGATATCTAATTCTAAAATGAAATATTTAAATCCTTGGCACTTTCAAAAGCTGAACAAACATTATTTGGACACAATAGGGCTACAAAGGCTATTGGATTAGCCTGAAAAATCACTCATACAAATCTTAGAGACTGACAAAGGTATGGCATAGATTTCGTTCTACCTAACAGGAATAGCTGTTAAGAAAATACTTGCAATAGAAATATCCACATACTGGACATTATCTGATCAGAGTATCACGAAAATTAAGGAAGCTGGATTATAAAAGTACCCTTTCAGGAAAAACTGCAACAGCACAGGAGTAGAAGAGAATCGTGAAATCATGGAGTGGCTTGGGTTGGAAGGAAGCTTGAAGACCATCCAGTTTCAATCCCCTGCCATGGGCAGGGTTGCCAATCACTAGACCAGGTTGCCAAAAGTCTCATCCAACCTGGCCTTGAATGCTCCAGGGATGGGGCATCCACAGATTCTCTGGGCAGCTTGTGCCAGTGCTTTATCACCTTCATAGTCTCCCACCTGTGCACTAAGTTCCTGTTTATTAGAAGAAAAAATTATCCTTTCTACATGTTCTAGTGTGAGCTTATCTGTCCACAGGCATGAAACCTAACTGTCATCAGTTATTTCCTTTTTCACTTTGTCAAGGAGAGTGGGCCACAGCTCTGGAAATAGATCCAACTCCAATAGTCAAACTTGGTACTAATGATAATTTCACATTTAACAAATCTTAGAAAAGCAAAGCCAAAAATTTACATCAGTGATTTCTCCTTCTGAGCAGTTGGCAGGACAGATACAGCCATAATTTCTTCTACTGTTATACATAGGTTATCATCTGTAGGATATAAAAATCTCTCACAGATCATAGACAGAAGTACATTTCCCTGTTCATGTCTCTATAGACAGTAATGCATCCTAGATTGCATTTATAGTCCATTGAGAGAAACAGATATTTTCAAGACAAAACTTATACAGCCTGTTAAGTTACCTGCTTCCAGAGAACAATCAAAACTTAACATTACCACTCCGTAACCTACCACTCAGATTGAGATGTCTATACCTCACCACTGTTAGTGGCTTCTGACAGAGCATTTGATTTGATGAATTTTACAATTTTCAACTCAATTTCTGAGACAGGCTATAGAAATTGAGATAGTTCAATCCCCAAAGGACCTTTGGGTGACTAGTCCATTCTACATAGATTTAGTAAGTAAAAAAGAGCAGGAAATTTACATAGCCTTGAGGATTTTGATTTATCTTTCTTGATTTAGCACCTAGCTGGACTATCTCAAAACATTTTGTTTCTCTTTGTGAAATGGGACCTGCAAGGAAAAAAGAAGAAACTCCTGACCTGAGATAACATTTTGAAATTCCAGCTAAACCAGCAAGCTATTCAGGCACAACTAAGACAAAGCACATTCTGGAGAAGAACTTTGAGACAATTTTGAATGATATAGTTTTTCAATATAGTTGCCTATGTACATTCAAGCTCTACTGCCTCTATATAATAACAATGTAACAAAACAAAATTTCTTTGGTGTATAATTATGATTAAAAAAAAAGGTATGAAATGTTAAAATGCACCTACAACAATTATATGATTATTTGGCAATAGCCTCAGTGAACAAGGGGAAAGATGGCTGGACATCAGGGGGTTTTGGATGGTGGGGAGGGGGAAGGAAGGGCTGGGTTTTTTGTTGGTGATGGTTCTTATAGTTTTGGAGATTTATTATTTTTGTTTCTGTTAAACTCTCAACTCCAGCTGTAACTCAGTATATTTCTACGGAAAATCAGTGAGTGAGGAATAACAGTTTGATCTTAAACCGTAAAGCAAAAGAGCAAACTTAATTACATGATTTGATACGAAGATATAACAACAGATTAGCTGTGCCTGGCTTACTTTAATGCCCTTCAAAATGATGCTTTGTAGTTCTGCCTTCACACAAAGGCAGTCACTGATACCAAAATCACACATAATATTCAATAACATGAATAACACGTAAGAAATTTCTCCACGTGGAACAACTCAGTTCCACACCTTTGCTTCATCCACGCTTCTATATCAGACATCATTTTGTCAGGCTGCCGCTCTGCTGCCATCTGTCACACGGCAACAAAATGTAATGGAATATTGGTGGGAAGGTTCACCCTCTACTGCCATACCACCATCTGCCTCTGACATTGTGGGCCAACATAATAAAATAGGAGGCATTACTTTTGAAGCAACTCATCATATATATACAGTCCTATTTTAAACTTGTTCACAACAGACAAACTTTGGGGTACAGTACAATAAGAAAAAATAGTTCAGCTTACTGTAAATACATTTGGCCTCCATCAGCCTTACATTATGTAAAAGTAGAAGATATGCAAGATTTATCATCGTGTCTGAATTTTTCTTTCTTCATATGACAAGGACACATCACTATTAGAAGCATCACTTAAAGAATTATCACCAACACAGGGAACAGAAAAGGATAAATCTTTCAGAATACATACAACAGAACACAGAGCAATAAAAAAGCACCACCTGGAGGTCATCAGGAGTACAACGATGCTGAACGCACTGACAACTAGTGTAATACCCATTTAAAAAAGCGTGCGTCTTATACTGTCATATACCTGATGATAGCACCTCTACTCTTCACTTTCTGACTTCTATCCCATCCTCCTTCCCTCACACGCTCCAGGCTGTTAATGCTCAGCTTTGCCAAAATAAAACAGTATTCAGCAAAACCAATTACTTTAAACACGTTACAATAAGCACTGAAGGCACACTCAGAAACAAAACTTCCAATTTATGAATTCTAATTTTTTTTCTCTTTGCACCCCAGAGCAGAATAGTTACTGGAGAAAAACATATATATTTTTCTATTTTTATCTACAGAAATATCATTTCATCCCTAGCATGAGTTAAAGTCTTCAGTTGAGATTAAGCTATAACTTTCGGCAAGTACTTTAAAGGGGTATATTTTCTGTAAAATTACACTTCAAATCTTTATACCATGTAGGCCTCAAGTCTTTGGAACGGTTAGGTCACAATGGCTAAAAATGTGATTATTTATGCATTAAAAGCAAGCTTGCACACAGTTCAAATCTCGCAACTCCTATGTTATACTTAGAAAAAGTTAATAAACATCAGAGAAAACAGGAGAATTATATGGAATTTTACCATTAATTTAAATAGAGCTCTAATTTCAGGTAGTATTTGGAACAGCTGCTATTCACAACAAACAGAATGCACATAAAATGAAGGTTTGCTCACCTTTTGAGGCTTCAGAATTTTCTTCTTCTGCTTTTTAGATCGTAATAGCCGTTCCCTTTCCTAGAAGAAAAGTTAACATTTTGGTGTAGATTTCTTCTGAAATATGTTTATTTAGATATGTTTAACAGAAAGAAATTTTACAAGTTTCTTAAAAGCTGAGGTAAAGCCAACACAAAGACAATGTCTTTATCCTCTTGGAATACACCATGTTGGTGTCACACCACATTGTTCTGCAGTTTTATCCCTTTAACAAATAAACATCCAGCCACACACTTAACACGCTTGATTGGAAGTTGGCAAGAAAAGGCTTTGTTAAACTTTGGGCACAGATTTCTGGCAATTGCTTTAACTCTTTTACCAAGAAGCTCACTATGGAAACAGAATCATCTTTCTCACTCCAACATTCAATCATCCTGAAGACACATGTTGGTAGGCAAAAATGAATCCCCAGTCAGCTACAGTGTTACATGTAATTTATAAAGATGAAGAGGCAAAATTCTCAAATCCAAAGGCATTTTCTCGTCAAGAGATATCAAGCCTACCTTAGCCTGTGTCCAGTTTCTAACATGGCCATGGAACAAAATCATAATTTACTATGTTATAACATGGGAAGACCGTAATTTGAAAAATACTGGGTTTACAAACATTCAAGCACAAGAATGCTGTCTTGAATTTAAAAATTCAAAATGAATGTAAGAAAAGCAGAGAATATGGAGAGAGGGGAGGGAAGGTGACAACAGGTGATCTATCTAGCTCTTCATCTTTGCAGCGTTTCTACTTTTAAAATAATAATAACAGTTGCAAGTTCATCTCTAGCAGTCATTATTTACTGTATATTTTCCGATTCAGAGTTATTTGTTATACATGCAGTTCAGAAGCCGAATGACAAGTTCCCAGTAGAAACCAAAGTAAAATAATTCATCTTTATAAGTACATTGTTCCAATAAAGAAGTTTTGGTAAATAAGAAATAATTCAGAAATTTTTGTAGCACCTTTAATACATATGGCTTTCAAAATTTGGAAAAGTAATGATTGCCAAGGTAGACTGAAGACGATATCTCACAGTGTAGGAAAACAACGTATTAAGTTAAAGCTGTAAACACACAGCTACATTTTATATGATGTAGAATAATGTTCCCTCCTCGGAGAGCTGGGTTAAGGCACAGACCCTGCTTTAACAATAGGTCTCCTGCATCCCAAACTGCTGTTCAAGAAATTGGAGAAATGAGATATTCTTCTCTGTCTTCCCTTCCCTTCCATCACTGCAGAATTAAACAAACACTTCCTAAGTCTCCTGCTTTTCCCTGTTTCTAATCTTTTAAGAAGACTGCTCAATCTACTTTTTGTCTCAATATTACATCAAGCTACAAGAGCTACAATAATACCAATTAGAGAAAATCTAGCTGCTGAATCACTTGTATGTTTTGTAAGCATCTGAGGTTGTCTTGACAGTTTTCCTTTTAAGAACTGGCCAAGAAACCATGGTTGTGTGAGAACTCAAGCTGATAGGTTTTCAACAGAATCAAAGATACTCTAGAACTGACAATGTAAATCAATTCAAACAGCCTTATTGCTGAAGACTACCTTTCTTTTGTGCATGTATCGTATTGGAATCAGCTGGAGTTAAGATGACTTTTGTGTTAATCAAGTATGTGACACGTGGGTCGTTCTTGATACTTATGATTCATTTGTATTCTCCTGAGGTGCGATTTGAACCAGAAATATCGCTAAAAAGCACAATGGAATTACAGAGTACACTGCATTCATACTGAAGGGAAAGCATCAATTAGTTTGTACTGACAAGCAAAGCAGTACACTGGTTCACAATTTCACTTATTTCTGCAGTGAAACTGCATCTGTAAATAGGATACAAAGTAACCAATGAAACCATATTTTACAATGCTTATTAATTTTATTTTCACACTAAAAATAACTAATACTATTTGACCAAAGTTAGGTTACATTTCCTCAAATTACTGAGTCATATCCACTTCACAGTGAAATATAGGTGAGGTTATATCTGCATATATTGGGAATATAACGTCATGAGATAGTCCTGGTCTGTAGAGTTGTGTTTTGAAGGTAAAGTAGCTTCTCTCTGTGAATCAGCATCAGTGTCCGGATACTGCTTGTAACACTGTGACATTGGACAATGAGCACAGACCTATTTGGCATGATTACAGAGACAAATCCTTGGTCAAAATCTGAGGTGAACTGCCAAGAGCAGAGACAATGTTCCAGACCAAGTAATAACACATCATCTTGTTTTATATTTTTTATCTTCTATTTTTATTTTCTATTTTATTTTCTATTTTGAGTGTTCTAACTGATTACTTTATCTCTTATTTAGACAGAGTGAGCTCAAATTTGTTTCATCCTTATGTAGCTTTCATAGAGCTATTTTAGATGCCATAGAACAGTCTTGCCTGAGTTCCAGATGCTGCTCCAAATGCACACACATCTCTGAGAGATGATACAGAATTTCTGCCAGCACCAGAATGGTATGTCCCGTTGTCCAAAATAACACTAAACACCTCTAGCACAGCTGAAGTGAGTCCCAAACAGTGCAAACATCTACGAGCATCATCTCAAGTAGTCTTCACAGCCAGAGGGTAGCAGCTATGTAATCATAATACTAAAGTATGCTACCTTTGGTTAGATGAACCATACATATTTCTATTTGCTGTAAAAACTGAGTGTGGGCAGTTCAGTTAGCTGGAATTAATGTCGTTCTGTATGTTCCTTTGTTTTAGAACTTCTAGGTCAAATGAGTTGTTGGGTTTACAGCAGGATCTATACCCAGCAAGTTTCAGTTATTAAGTTTTGGAATGTGTTCCTTCCTCCAGGTTCCTCAGTTGCTGACCGTCAGTTTTATATGTAAGGTGAATGGACTGATGCACCTCTCTCCAGAAGCAGTCCATAATTGATAAAGACACATACATTGCAAAAAAAATCATTCACTACCTGGGAAACAACAAGAACAATACAATGCCTAAGAATTAATTCTATGCCATTACTACAACCGCAGTTAAAATATCGCTCTCCAATCTTCAGCTTGCCTACCAATGTACATGCATAGATATGTGTGTACCAGACATGAGAAGTATTACCACTGTGAGATCATCAATAACATGCTGCTTTTCTTTGACTTGCAGTCTAAGAAATTCAATTTCTTGTTCATCCCGTGTGCTGCTAAGATCATTTAAAGATGTGTGCCTCTTCAGCACTGGTTGTGCAGATAACTTCTCTTTCTACAAAAATTAAAATAATATCTGTTATTAAACACAAAAAAAATATTTAAATTATCTTTCCACAAAGATAAGAAAACTTTGGTACGTGATGTAGCAATCAAGAATACTTCAGACTCATCAGTACATATTCCACTACAGCATAAGGCCTCTTTCACCAGCAAAATATATATCATGTATGCCTTAGTGTTAGAATTTCGGATAAAATAACAGAATCAAAGAATGTATTCTGGGAAATAGTTAGCAGACAAGCAACTTCAACAGTCTATAACAGTAGAGCCTTTGACACATAAAAGTGAAGTGAGTTTTGGCATTCAATCAGAAAAAAAAAACAGTGTTTTATAAAGCTGATTTTTAGTCATACATTTACTGCATTCAGATATATTTTTGTCTACTCATGATCCTTTTCCTTAATCAGGGCAAAATGATACAATACAAAGACACAAAGGAATACCACTCTGTACTTTGTATGTGAATATTCAAATGCATTGGCTGACATGGACAGTATATCATTCCATTGTTAAGACTTGAAATGCCCATCAGAATAAAAAGCCTCACAAGCATTTCCATCTCTAAGTAACCAAGTTCTCCTATAACAAGATATCAGAAATTATTACTTACCAACTCTACATTTTCCCTTGATAGATTTTTTATTTTTTCTTCCATTCTCTGGATGCACTGCATCATATCATCATTTTTTTTGCTCATCCTTTTATTTTTTTCAACCAAAGGCTTTAGCTGACTTTCTGTCTCCCGAGAACGCTTCAGCTGCAAATGGCAAAGGAACAAGCTAAGCTGTGCTTTAGTTTATAGTTGTAGGAAAGAATGAATCTGTGGGTTTTCTCTTTCCTTTTTGCTCATTAGAAAGTTTAGTTCTTTTGTTAAGTAGCATCTGATACAGACTTCTGTACTAAGAGCTACAAGAGACTAAACACTCTAGTCCTTGGATTTTGCTCTTAGAAAATATTTATGAAGATCTGTAGAAGTGATTTCTTGACAATCTTGTTGTATCTAAGTTTCTTGTGAGCAAATATACATAGCATCATCTTTCACGAACTTAACTACCCTTTAGTAAACGCTTCCTCCTCTACTTTGAAAAACCTATACCTAGTGTGTAATTAGGGCAATGCAAGAGGCAGCCAGAAGGCACAGATTCAATCTCAGCATTCTGTTGACATTTCCAAGCTGCTCGGTTTTGCTCCTGTGGTCTTATTATTAGAAAATTGAATGAAACAAATTACTGCTCTTTCACATATTTGTGTGTATTCAGTATTTCACTACTTCTGTTTCATTAATCATTGAGTTGTTTTCATTGTTTAATATTATTTTTTTTTCCCTGCAGTGGTTAATCACAGGAGCTTATTGATATTACTGGTTTTATGCAGTATTTTCTCAAAATATGACAAAATCTCCTCCATATCATTTCCAAACTATGTTTCTGAAACCTCAAAGTCAAGCATCAAGAAGAGCTTTTGACTGAGTCATACATGCCTTCCATTTAGAGGGACACTGCAGTAAAGATGTTGCAGTACTTTAGCATTCTTCAGGGATGTTTTGACTGACTTATGTCCACAGAAAGGATTAGGAGGCTGAATTATCGTCTTTACATAATGCAACCTTGAAAGAAAGCATGATGTTCTTGTAAGTACAGAGTAGAGAAAAGCAACTGTACTGGTAAAAGTAGAACAAAAAAAAAAAAAAAAAACAACAAAAACCACACTACTCAGCATCTAGGCAAAGTAGTGAAAATAGTTATCAGTATCCAGGTTAAAAAGCATGCTCTTACGTAGTTGTTTGTGGGAAGGGCAGTTTTTGTTTTTGTTTTTAAAGTCATGATTATGCTTTCAAGTCATTCAGTTTTACTCCAGTGTTGTTCAATCAGCTTCCTAATCTAGATTCAGCCAAGATTTTGGACAAGAAGGTTTCAAAAATTAGTTTTGATAATCATCAAGATATCACAACTAAATTAAGTCCCTTTATCATAAACTAAAGCCCTCTGGTCTCGACATGAAAAACTAAGCCTGACAAAGAAAGAAGAGGTCAATGCTGCACTCAAACTACTGGAAAGAAATTGTGCCCTCACCATATATAACAGCATTACTTTAGAATCAGAAACACAGATTGCATGAAGGAAAAATCCTACATAATTCTACTTAAAATGAAAAATCATTTCTACTGCCATTAGGAATAGTGCATTATAATATGACAAAAATTTTTATTGCTAAAACTCACCTTGGATTGCAGTCCATGGGAGTTTTCCCATTTATCTCATTACAAGCAATTAAGTAGCAATGCAGGCTAATAAAATTCATTCTTAAAATTTGTATCCTTTCTTTAATAAGTTACCATCATTCTCCTAGGATAATTTCACCTACTTAAGAGACTTCCCTTGAGAAAGGGGAAAAAGGGGAAGGGAGATTTCTCATCTCCAGAACAAGAACGCTTTTTAACTCCCAGCTAGCATAAGCATGTCACAAAACTGTTGTTGAATTTGTCTATTACAAAGATTAATACAGTAATTTAAGGGCACGGATTATGCATGTTTTACACAACATCATTAGACAGTGCCACAGGCAAGCTGACAGTTAGTTATGATGACCCCAAAATAAATTTATAAAGCTTTATTTCTCTAGAACAAAAGGGATCCCATCCATGGCTGTGGTGACAAAGTAAATATCCATAGAAAAATCTCTTTATATATAATTAATTGTGTCCAACCAGGTCTTATTTGTAAATTATTTATAACACTGACTTTCCACCATTAACTCATTTACCATAAAAAATGTCCTCCCAGTCACCATCTGCGTTATTACTAATTAATTTACCAGTTCATTTCTTTCATCTGCTAAGAGAGTATTTCTGTCTTCCAGCTTCCTTATTACAGCATTCAGTTCAGCGATTTTCAACTGAAATCTCCTCACATCTCGTTCATCCAAATGCTGCTCCTTTGCATCAAAGACATATAGATATATAAAATTATCTTTAAAAAAAATATTTTACAATCCATAACTGTAATATCATGGTTTAGCAAGTAGATTGTATAAATCTAAAGTAGACTCTTACATCAATGTTTGGAAAACTTATTTTAATTAACTGAAAGACTAAACAGCAACATCCTATGTAAATGCTACATGATACCTTACCTCAAGTGGGTCTACTTGACAGATGTATGTAAAGATTTAACAGTATAAAAAAAAGCTAGATAAATAATTCATCCATTACTGGCAAATTCTAGCAAGACTCATAACCTTTATCTACAAGAAATCCAGTACATATTACATAGACTAAAAGCACTTGGAACAGTGTTTGAAAAGTATGGCATCTTATGTAATTTCTAAAATGATGAAATAACATACTATAGAAAAATAGTGGGGTTCTAGGCAAAGAAAGGCTGTTTTTAGTCACAGATAACAAGTAAGTTCATGGTTGAAGCTCATCATGTAAGCTCTAAAAGTTCATCGCTCACCTATTTTTCAACTGTCTTTGAAATTCAAGAGATCCAAGGATTTTCTTACTCATGAGCAAACATTACATGCAGTGCAAGACCATTTATCATGAATCAGTCCTTCTAGCGTTTTATATGTAACCACAAAACCAATGTGAATATGCAGGCAGTAGTTGTCCTGTGCTGGCCATTTGAAGGAAACAGGATTTTCTTACCGGGCTTCCCATCAACTCGGTGATGTCCCCCACTCCTGCAGGAAGTTCTCTCTTGGGGCTGCTATGGTACCGCTCCGCCTCCTTCACTTGGACGAGCTGCTCATCCAAAGCTTCTTTCTGAAGGAGGAGTTTCTGTGTATGTCCTGCCTGGATGCCAAGGTCTTTCTCCAGAGCCAGAATCACTCTATCTTTGCCTTTTATCTCATCCATCTGGAAAGAAATATAGCAAGGAAATTTCTATATCATCCCCAGGTATGGATATGCTGCATGCATGTCCACAAACCTGCAAAAAAAAAAAGGTTCTTTTTCTCTCAGATTAATACCAGCAGCCAAAGAGTGGCTGCTAAAAAGAAAGCTCTCTCTCCTCTGAAGCATTTTCCCCTCCCCTTAAAAAAAGTTTCAGCTCTCACTTGACAATGAGCTTGCCGGGTACAGTCTCAGTTCAAGTGGGAAACAAAAATAGATGCAGACATGCACGGAAACAAAATACATAGCCACTGAGATAGTCCATTTCACTTGAGAATACATACTTTAATAAACTAAAGAGAAACCACTCTTCACCATGTTCCAGAGAAGCAACACACAAGATAAGAGGAATAGACCCATTAAAACTCACATGAGCTTTGTTTTGAAATTTGAGCAATACACATTTGCCCATATTGACTCCCTCTTTATTAGTGAAAAATCACACACAGTGAATCACTTCATAGAGGTTTTAAGATCAGTGAACAGACACACAATCACGTTTCAACTTAAATCCTTAAGCATGCTTAAGCATTTTCTGTGCCTTTACTAGTCTGTGTGTCAAAGGAAAAGAGCAAATGCATGCAGCGCTTTAGAATAAATGGTAGGGAGAACTAGTTTTTAAACACCATCTATGGTTATTGAACTGCATTGTTCATTCACCTCAATACCACATAAAGCATACTGCTAGCAGGGATCTATTGCTGCTCTTATAGGATTTGTCCCTCAGAGCATCAGTGTTACGTTCATTTTGGTACCATTCCAAATGCCGGAGAAAGTGACAATCTACAGCAGTTACTATAGAAACCATTTTCTTAACAAGAGTGTTAACCATTAATGATATATTTATTAGAATCGTGCCATCTCCTTTAGTCTATGAGGTCATTTTCTTGGCCAGCTAACTCATGGAGTTTTGGAAGAATACTACAGTCACATAAAAAGAAAAAAAATCACGAATTGTATTGTTTATTACTGTAACTTTATTATTTGTTACATTCCTACACCTGTATAAGTCCTTCAGTCACACTCCAACTGTACCACTTCACTCTCCCACCCAAAAAATAAAAAGGAAATGTTAGAAATAAGACTTATAGTCAAGTCTGACAGTTTGAGTGGTGTACAGGATTAACACAATCCAATTATGTGATCAGATATAACTTCTTCAGAATTCTCATCTTACTTTTTCACAGTCTACAAAGCATGTGAAATTAGTTTGCGTTCAGGATCTATATGGCAAGAGATAGCTTGGCTAAATAAATTAGAATGTGATTAAAAAAATCATCAGATTTGAAGTGAATAAACTGGTCTGGACTGCTCATAAATCACAATTATTTATTCTGATGTAGATTTCCTTCCTGATCTGGGAAGGCCAGAAATATCTCAGTTCCTCATACAATAAATGGCGTTAATATCTTCCAGCAAGTTAATTCAGATTTGTGTCACTTTTATCTACGTCAAAAAGGACTTCCAGGACAAGTATGCAGTTGTTATTAATGGAAGAATTTGTAACATGCAGGGTTTCAGAGGGACTGTGCAGTGAACAGCAATGACAAAAATTAAGCAGCTGCCTCATTCACTGAATGCTATCTATCATGCACACTGATCTGTCAGGGGTCCCCCTTCAGAGGAAAAAGCGTCATGTAACTAAATACTGTGGACAAGGTTTGGCACTCTATTACACAGGTGTTCATTCTGAAATAAATGGAACAGAAATTTGACTGTGTGTGGCATACACTCAACAAGGAAGAACTAATGTTATGTAGGCAGCACAAATTTTAGTCACCCAATTAGTAACACATTTCATATTCTTGATATTCTCACAACTTAAGTGCTAAATGGAATGACGCAGGTATTTAAATTGGAAGAAAAAAAAGAAAGGAAAAACTTCAGTAGAAACTGCTATTTGATGAACTGTGGCAGAACAGATCTTTTGAAATGTGTCATCAGACACCTTGTGCCCAAGTTACCCTTCCATATGCTTGCATCCATAAAGATCAAACACGTTGAAAAGAAATTCCATGATGGAGCATGGCTTCAAGGTAGGATTAGGGGAAGGCAAGGAAGAAGGCAGAATTCCCCTCTGGACTTCCTAGTTTTTCTTCTACCAAAAAATCTACATGTGGTGAAACTTTTTTCTTAAAGTTTCAGTCAAATAGAAAAGTCACTGAAATATTGATAATAATTGATAATAGCAATATAATAATCATCACTACAGACCCTTTTCTATTTAGGGCCTATATCTTAAGTTACGGGCAGATAGAGTATTTCTTACATTAATAAATGTGAATATATACACAGAAAACATTGCAGTGGTGCTAATTTCATTACAAGTACAAACTAGAGCAATTTTACTCAAGTAACTTAAAACAAACAGAAAGATAAGAATAGAAGAGCAGCAGCAACACCTCTGCCTTGAATTGTTTCAGCTATTTGGTTCACATTACAACTTTCTTTTCCTGAAGGGAACAGTCACACATATATGATGTCTTTAATATAAATATATCAACCCAATCACTGCTTTGCTTTTCTTAAATTTGCCCCAATATCTGACCCAAAATTTTTCCATCTTTCTTCTGACTTGCATATTACAGAGTAAACTTGTTCATCTTCCCTGCCCACCACAGTGCATGCACTGCTGCTAACGATGCTTTCCTTAACCTGAAAACTCTCACCTCTGGACTAAGATGTTTTAGTTCTTACTACATTAAACAAAAAATTCACACTTGCTCTCAGTGATGCACACAGACTAACTGTGCTAACTAACTTATCTAATGTTATGTTGCCACGTCCTCTTTCCATTAGCAGCTTGCCATGTTTGCAAGCAAGCATTTTCATGTCATCTCCCATGCTGGTTTTCCTGGTTAAGGGACTAACCACAGATATCCATTTGGTTATCAGACTAACCTCAAATTCCTCTTAAATATCTCTCCTTTTTTATGGTACTTCTAAAATGCAAAAGAGAATAATGGAAAAACATCAATATTTAACAGTAATTACACCACTGAGAATTCAATCTATTTTCTCGTCATCTAACAGCATGTCTAAATTAGCAAAGCCCTGAGAACCTAAGAGGTGGGAAGTATGTCTTAGGAATGCAAAACATTCTCTACTGGAAGTTCAGGTATGCCAAGGCCAGCACTGAGCTGAAGCTAATAAGTCTGGGTGAATCAAGTTTCACCTGATGATTCTTTACCTGATCCTAAGCAAGTAGAAGACTTTCTACTCTTCCTCAGCCCCTCATGGTCCAGGGAGCCACCTCAGGTGCCTACAGGAGGTTTCTGCATCTGTGGCGCAATGTAGCTGAGGTAAGCAACACACAGCAACTGAAAGCTGACTACACTGCTCTTGTACTTTTGTACTTTTTTTACCTTCCTGTAAAACCATTTAAGACCTCTCAGTAAGATACAAAGGGCGGAGACCATCCTTTATTCCAAAGTATTTAGAATAATTAGATCCCAATCCATGAACTGGGCTTATTGGTATTATGGTGAATCAAACATATCCCAGAAATTCCTTCCAACTGGCTGTTTTAGTTGCTGATTTGTTCCCAGTTTGAAAACATTGCCAATTTTTTGTGCCTACGTAATATAACAGGAGTGCATGAATTCTTCTGCATTCTGCTTTGGATGGATTTTAAAGCATTTCAGAAATGCCATATTTTTAATACAATTAAGCATGGTACGATTCAGTACAAAAAGCCTGTGATCAGAAGGCAATAGAGCAACAAAAGGTTAGAACTTATTTTCATTTACATGCTTTTAGCAGTAGTAGAAACAACATCAGAAAGAGCATTGTAAAGAAGATAAGGTCTACAGTCAGCAGCTGCAGAGGATATTACTACAAAATCATCCTGGTGCTGTTGGTTAAAATTACAGCTTTTTAAAGTATTATTTCTTAATTAATGGGTTTTATACTGTCAAATGGTAGGTGCTGAATGCAGCAATTACCTGCATTGTACCAAGGAAGAACCAGCATTCACAACCTATTCCAAAATTACACAGTTTTCTAAAAAAAGAAAAAAAAAAAAAAAAACTAAAAACCTCCTAAAACCTTAAAAAAATGAGCAAAAATAAGTGTCTTAATAACATTTATCAAACATGAAAGAAAGCTAAGCTAGTCATTGGAAAATATATCTCTGTGCCAATTGTCCCACATTTCAATAGCTACAATAAAAGTAAGTCAGAGACTTCTGGGGGAACTTTAGCCTCTCACAATGTTGAAAGAGAAATTCCCATGGAATTAATAGCTAGCTCTATCAAGGCAGTAAGATACTCAGTTTTCAAAGTGGAAAAAGCCAGCTGCTGCATGGCCAAGTGTAGAACACTCTTCTTTACTTGTCCCTATCGAAATTATCTGCTAGCTAACTGCAGAACAGCATTCTAGAGATCATTGAGTTCAGACCTGCTAAAGCAGTTCCCAACAGTAGGTTGCACAGGAAGGCTTCCAAATGGGTCTTGAATACCGCCAGAGAAGGAGATTCACAAGCTTTCTGGGCAACCTTTTTCAGTGCTCTGTCACTCTCATAGTAAAGAGGTTTTTCTTTATGATCGTATGGAACTTCCTGTGTTCCATTTGTGCTCGTTGTCCCTTGTCCTGCTGCTGGGCAGCACTGAAAAGAGCTTGTCCCCATCCACTTGACTCCCACCCTTTAGATATTTATGAGCATTGATAAGATCCCCCTTCAGTCTTCTCTTCTCTGAGCTCAGTCCCAGGTGTCAGCCTTCCCTCATAAGGGAGATACTCCATATCCCTCATCACCTTTGTGGCCCTTTGCTGAATTCGCTCCAGCAGTTCCAGGAAGACCTAACAACAATGTTCTACAAAGAAAGTCCACTTGGAGGAAGGAACCAAAATATTCCTGTGTCATGCATAGGCTTCTCTGCAGCAGACATAGTCACACTTAAATGTTTACTGCTTATTTAGGAATCTCAAGGGAAGAGAGAGAAAATATGTGAGACGCCCAGTGGAGAAGGTTTATATACACTGGTAGATGGGATCTACTCTTAAATGTCATCGTTACAACTTTTCTAAACCAATAGCCACTATTTTCCTCCAATAGCTTTTCCCATTCTATCAAAGTGTGCATATCTAAGGAACAGATTAAAGGTTTTACAAAACTGTACAAGAAACACTATCAAGGCAGACAACAGCAGAACTTTTCAATACGTTTACTGCACATATCAACAAAAATGCAAGATGCTTTTGAGAAGACTGCACAATCTCTACTATAGGATCTCTCCTATAATTATTATTCATTGAAATAAATGTAACAAAAGTAGTCAAAAGATGGAAAAGGTAGAAAAACTAAATAATCCAAACTTAAGCAGATTTTTTTTTAAATCTATGTGCCGCACCATACATCATTTCTGTGAGTTTTTAGTACCATACAAAGAGTTGGATATTTCTAAAGGACAGAAACCATATTAGGGACCTACCTTCCACAATAGAGTCCTAAGAAAATATTAGGAATAAACAAAAAATGCTGAGCCTATATTATAAAGCATTTTCATTAGATCTGCTTGATTTAGGAAAAAAAACAAGGCTTGGGTGGAACGTTGCTCTGTTAGCTCCTGAGAGGACAAGCAGAAAATCCATAAAGGTCTGGAAGAGAAGTATTATTTGCAGTCCTAAAATGCTGAAGGTGGTAGAAGGGTCTTTGCTGAGCCTTGGTATGTAACTCAAACAGGCTTCTCAAACAGATGGCAAAATCCAGAGAAGCAGTCTACAATTTGATATCAGCAGCTGCGAACAAAATACATGCACGATTAATTTGGTGACAAGAAACATGTTACTGAAGTCTCTGCCCAACCACGCCTGGCCGCGCACACTTGGAAGATTCAAAACTCAGCTTTACAGTTTGAAAATTCAGTATTTGGAAGAAGAAACAAAAACGATGCAATATTTGCGCTGCAAAAAAAAAAAAAAGCCATGCCTCATCCCTCTTTTCAGGCCTCAGGGCAAAAATGGAATACAAATTCCCCCTGCCCACAACTACCAGAGTTTTGAGAGAGAAAAAGTCTCAGCACCACCTGCACTACAAATTCCACTGCCTTAAAATGGCAAAATCCTCACAAGAAAGTATAAAAATTGAATTTCATGATGAAATTATTGCAACCATTGAAAAGAATTCAGTTCAGGTTTTAGATGGAGTGCAAAACTTTTGTTCCTACTATTTTTCACATTTTACTAGAAAGAATTGCTGAATCTTGGAAAGCAGATTTTTATTTGGTCATCTAAATTTTACCCCTTAAAAACTGAAGAGAATAATGCATGTAACATCCTCATCCACTGCCCAGAAGAAGAAATAGCATGCAATGTCCACAAGTTTGTGAATGACATCAAACCTGGGGGAGCAGTTGCTGTGCTAGGGGAGATGTCTGCCATTCAGAGGGACTTTGGTGTGCTAGAGAAATGGGTCAGAAATTCACCTAAGACAAACTCCTGCCCTTCAGGTGGTTTAAGCTCTGCAGCAGAAAACTGTGGAAGCCAATTCCAGTTGGCAGTGTTGCAGGGATAAAAAGAAAAAGCAAACAAGAAAAGGCTTTGGATCAGGTTCAAAGGGTTACAGTAACTAGGGTTACCAGGGGCATGTGGCCAGTAACTAGCGGGGTTCCCAGGGCTCCATTTTAGGCCTGGCTCTCTCCTATATTTTTCTTTAAGTGACCTGGACACATCTAACTTCATAAATCATAGCCGATCACAAACTTCTTAAAATCAGTCTTAAAAATAACTTTTTAATTTTATTCTATGAACAACAAAAGAATTTTTCTCCTTGCAAATGTGAATCTGTAGTAATATTACATTTACTGTCTAGAGAATTTGTAACGTTATTTGCAAATACAAATGAAATCAGCAAAACTAATTCACTCAATCTGCTGAGTGTCCTTAAACATGCATCTGATTGTGCATCTAATAAGATCAGTGGAATCTTTTGCATCGATTTTCTGGTTAAGAACACTGAGTCTATTTTATATTGAAGTGACATAAGTGATTCAGTTCATCTCAATCCAGGAATATTTGGGAATATTCAGGAAGATCGTATGTGCAAAAGTTTTAACTAGGTTGAATTTTAAGATGGGCAAAAGGTTTGATCTTAAAGATATCGCCAATAGAAGGAACAGTATATACCTAAAACCCCACATCACAAAATACAGGATTACATGACATCTGTTTATCCCAAAGTTTAATGATTATTTTTAACAGTCAAACAAAATAAACATTTAAGTTCCTTCTTATGTGATAATATAAATGAAGTGATGTCAAATCAATATATGATAACTAATTATTTTTGTATTATTTTCCAAGGCAACACTGCGAAGAGTCAGTTGTTCTCATCTACGCTAAAAAAGAATATTTAGAGAAATGCACCTTGCAAAGTAAGAGCCTTCTTAAAAATGGTCTCCAGATAACCCTGGAATGAATGAAGCCTCTAACTAAAAGGATGTACTACTCACGCCCTATTTCACAGATACACTTGCAACAGAACAAGGCTGGTCTACAGTCAAAACTTAACCTTTTGAAAATACTGTATTTGTGATTTAAGGCAAAGCAGGCAAACTATTTACTGCTGAAAACTAACCTTAAACTTGATTTTAGAACCAAATTAAGTCAGTTCAATCACATGTTCAATTGAGCTCCAAAGCAAAAAAAATGTCCCATTATTTTGTGGGTTTTTTTAATTTTAGATTGATTAAAACATTAATTGCTGTTATAGTTCTGCTTTTTATTTAATAAACATTTAAAAGCTGATAACTTCTCTGCAGCATTAATCAGGTATTTTATCAGATTTACCTTGCACCAACTTCAGAGGGAAACCAGACACCCTGCTAACAAACACACTATTGAAACAAGAGTGTGTTGGTAGAGAATTACTGAGGTGCGTGCAACCATGCAGCTCTCAGCTGAAGGTCTGCTTTGGGGCTGTTCATGTCGAAGCTCCATGGGTGAAGAAGTGTGATTATGCCTGTGCATATTCTTTTGTTTGAAATAATCCAATCCCAAAATAGAACAATACTACTTGAGCTCAGCTGCTCGGAATATTGGATGAAAAAAATTATGTAATAATTGTTCTTGCTTACTTATCTTCAAATTGTATCTTTCCTTTAAAAGCTTCTGTTTCTCTTGCATCTCCAGTTTGTAACTAGCTGTTTTTACTTCCCAGTTTTCAGCTGCCTGCACGTTGCACCCTTGCATATATACAGCAAGAATGTGTTTTCCTTGGGGAAGGAAAACAAAAACTACAGCAAAACAAGAAATCCATGTCCACAAGCAATCTATAGATTAATGAAAAAAAATGATGTAACTGCTATATGAAGTCAATTACAAGGACATATTTCCATATAATTTCATGCTGTACAGAGGAGTGATTTCCTTGCCAAATAGTTATTTTACTTTCCCTTATTAGGCACTGGGATCTTCTCATTCATCTTATTTGCACTGAGGCTTGTCGGGTAATTTTCATGACTCAATTCAGAACCGTGAAGACATATTTCAAAACTGATGAATCATATTTCTAGAATACTGACACTTGTACAAGGCAAGCATGACTGTTTACGTATCCAATGCAATTACATCAGTATGTTCATACATTCTTGTCATTTAATTCCTCAAGGGGAGGATTTAAGCCAATCAAGTACTCCAAATCCGTAGCTGAAAAACTTGATTTGAAATTGAAGGTAAGCATCCCTTGCGCTAATTAAAATGATGAGGCAGAGGGATCTATAATCTCACTTAGTGTCCTGGAGGAAGATGGTAGCTCCTAGGAACTCTGCAGTGTTTGTGGTGCTTTTGTTTTGTTTTTTTTTTTGTTTGTTTTGTTTTTTACCTTGCCACAGATTAAAATAGTGCCCTATACAAGAACAGTTATCTAACTTGTTATGAATTCCTGAAAGGAGCACTTCCTTTCAAAATAATATCTCATACAATTTAATAAAATATTGAAATTCGTAATTTGAAAGGAGTCAAGCCACTACATGGCAATATCAATCTTATGATGTTTTTTCCCCCTCACGGTTTCTCCTTAAGGTGCAGAACGATGTGAACACTTCAAGTGAAAGCCCATGAAGCTAATGGGAGACTTCTTCCAGAGCTGTGAACAGATAACAGCTGTTATCTACGCATGTTCCAAATACAATTATCCTTTATAGATGCAGTTGTACTGAATAACAGAGGAAGAAATAGAGAGACCCAGCAAAGCTCCAATTAGAATTAGGAATGATTTGACTTGATTGTTTCGTGCCAGACAGAAAACTGGAGTGCCCTCCTTCACATTCATATCACAACAGGCTTAAAGGCTCAACTCTTGAGAGAGAAGAGCTAAGCTGTTCCTGTACTCTAAGACACACCGTAGGTGTATTTGTTGGGGAAATCTAAGATGACAGAATTGAGGGTGCGTAAGTATGCGATTCCTCTTTCTTACCTTTGAGAAGGATAAATTTGAATATCAGCTATTCTCTAAAACAACAATGGTAACAAAGAAGTAAGTTTCTCTCCTCTTTAACACTTTGTAAAATTACCTGGTTTATAATGGTTATTTTAAGATTCTAGATTTATAATATGGAACAAAACATGAAAGAAGTTATGCTCATAATGATATCACATTCTCAGTCTTTGCAGTGGTCAATTAATTAATCAAGGAAATGATGCCCCTGAGAGCTGATCAAGACCCAGTTTATTTAAATAACAGTTAACTACTTGAAAAGCTGTCATCGCCTCAGACAAAAAATGATCACTGTTAAGCAGATATAATACTTGTTTGTAGCTTCACCACCTTTCTTCCCAAGGAACAGAAGAAATAAGAGAACATACCCATATAAGCACAAACTGATAAAATAATTTCTGCTTAAAAAACAAAACAATGTTTTATTCCATTTGAAATGTAAATTTATTTACATACGAGGAATTTTCTTATAATTCCACATTTTACTTGCATAACTATTGAATTGCCTGATTAGCCAGAGTAACAACCAGATCTTAAAATCATAGAATTGCTCAGGTTGGAAAAGACCTTCAAAGATCATCAAGTCCAACCACAACCTAACCGTTTTACCCTAACTCCAACAGCCCACCAATAAATTGTGTCCTTGAGCACCACATCCAGATGGTTTTTAAACAAATTCAGGGATGGTGACTTAACCACCTCCCATGACTCAATCACCTCCCATCTTGAATATACATAGATGGAATCACGTGCCTAACAAATGTCCTTTGGTGTTGAACTGCTCTAAATGTATTGGTGCGTACAGCCCTTCTTGTAGATGCTTCACATCTTATATAGCTGCAATTTGAAATACTTGGGGCACCCACTATCAGGAAATATTGCCCACCCTTCCATTTTATACAAATGGCACAGTGTGCCATCTGCACTGAAGTCCTATGGTTTACAAAACACGACAGAGCCTGCTGTCCCGCACCCTAATTTTTCTGCCCCTAAAAAGCATAATCTAAAATCAGAAACTTTAAGAAGCCAAAAAGGGTAACAATGCTTCAAAGAGAATGAACTGAGCAATGATTCAGAAGGAGAAAAGACTTTGTCTTGGTTCAGCACAATGGGTTTGCCAGATAAAAATACAAAATTACCCTGAAAAGTTAAATTGTCCATCTCACAAAGTTGTTGAACTGCCTAATGAGTCGTGCCTCATGGCTTTGATCAGGGTGACTTTTATAAGTACAATTCAAGCACGTAGGGAAGAAAACAAATTAAGATCAATTTCTATGATTTGTTACAAGAAGCTCATTCTGAAAGGTTCTGATTCAACCACATTCTACTTGATGGCACATAAAGCTTTGGACTGGATTAGGATAGCCATGGAGCATAGGCATGAAACCATGCTGTATGGAAGAAAAAGTGGAGGAATTAGCAGCCTGTTGAACCAACCAGCACTGGTGGAAGATGTCAGTGCAGAACAGGTTAGATATTTGTCTGTGGGCAGATAAAGCAGTATCTTAAGTGCTGTCATAAACGGATGCATTATTTCACGAACTTACCAGCCTGCGGATATCCCTCTCGCATTCACGCTTTATTCTATTAATTTCATCCTGATGGGATTGGTAAGCCATGCGCAGGTCAGCAGCCTTCATTTTATCTGCCTGCATGATATTGTTCAAAGCTTCCTCAAGCTGCTTTTTACCAGATTTTAGCTCCAAGATCTCCTGTTGCAACTTCATTCGTTCACTGTCAAACGCCTTGCGAGCCTCCTCCTTGGCCTCACTCAGCAGCGCAGTCTTCACCTTGTCAGCTGCCCCATCCCGCAGCACATTGACTGTTGACTGCAAACGCTGAATTTCGCTGTCTTTAATTTTCACCATTCTCGCTACTTCCTGCTCGTGCTGCCGGATCAGCAGCTCTCTGACACTCTGAAGCTCCTTCATTTTCTCCTCGTGGAGCTTAGCTTTCAGTTCAGAAACATAGGCCGTGTGCTTGTGTTGCTCCTGCTCTCTTTCTTGCTTAACCTCTTGAATTTTCTCTCTCAATTTACCCACCTGGAACACCAATACAAAATATTGATTAGCAGGGGCCATCACACCTTTACATGTCATCAAGAGAGCTTTTTTGTAAACCTTCTTAAAAAATCATCCTGAATATTCAAAAGTGAAGGCCATATACACAAAATTTCTCTCTTTAGCAAACAGCAAGAGAACTAGAGCTTGTTTGTGCCTATGTGTAGAGGAATCTGCTGTGCAGAGGTGGTACTGGCAAACAACACCAAGAAGCATCCAACCTAGTTCTCTCCCAGTTTTCTCCACCAACCCCCTCAGATTACTCTCATCCACAATGCTCGTATTGCACCCAACAAGCTGATGGAAATGGAAGCAGAGAGAGAAAAATTCTCCTCTTCACGCTGAGAAAATTTTTTTACAATTCAACAGACCGTACTTCAAGGATGTTCATAGTGACTCAGATCTTCTTACACGCTCAGGTAATTTATTCCCACAGCATCCTTCAGTAGCTAAGGAGCACTATCACTGTACTGCAGATGGGATTCTCAGCCAGCCATTGATTTACCTTGTTTACATACATACTGTCTTTAGGATTTGAGTTCCAAATTGCTACACCCAAATCCATTATTTGACCTAAGGTAATTTCCAAGCAGGATTAGGCATTAATATAGATAGGGGAGAAAAAAAAAAAAAGGAGAGAGAAGCTTGCTTCTGTATTGTAGCATACCAGGAAGGGTATATTGTATCCAACTACATCTACCTTCCTACAACCTTTATCATTGTATCTGCCAGAATATAGTCTCTACACATGATCTTCTACTCTAAAACAAAGCCAGAGTCAAGCAGAGATTTTAAAGATTTGTGTTTTGACCTTGAGTGGCTATAAAAACATATAATCCACATAACACTGCATGGTAAAAATCAGGTTACCAAGCAGCTGGATATTAGTAACTTCCACAGCATTCTTAGACTTCCTGCACCTGTGCTGTACACTGCTGGGACCTGTGGTCATATAATGCATTAATGTATTTAATTTATGCTAAACTAAGGCAAAGATACAACATGCTCCAGATTTTAGTGCAGTGTGGGGGGGATGATCTATTTTAATATGCAAAATAAAATTTACTAAGAGTGCCTAATTAATACAGTTTATTTTTTCTACAGTTCCGGATTCTACAGTCAAAAACAAAAGTGAAGAGTTAATTGAAGCGGTAATACTAGTTCTGGAAAGGTTCAGAAAACTTTGCTATTTTCTTCATCATAAGTGGGCTGGATCTAAACAGGTACTCTTGAGTGCTTACTTTAGGAAAAACATGGCAACTCATGGCACTCAAAAGCCTCAGTTATAACTCATCCAATGAAAACAACTTTACTACTTCATTTGGTCATGAAATGAGACCAGCCTGTTATACACCAAGCCCCTAGCACTAACTTCAGGATTTCCAGAATCTGAACTCCACCTGAAGTCTTCTGGCAGCCAGGACAGCAAAGTTTCCCTGCACTGAGGTTGTTATGGCCCTATTATTTTCAATAGTAAGTTTGAGACTTCATGAATTCAAACACATATTAGGCTTAAAAAAAAAAAAAAGTAAAAAAGAAAGAGGTGGAAGCAAGATAGGGAGGTTATGGAAGCAATGTTCTAGTGGTCCTGGTGTTCTAGGAGTCCTGGTGGATGATTGGCCATGAGCAAGCAATGTGCCCTGGTGGCCAAGAAGGCCAATAGCATCCTGGGGTGCATCAAAAAGAGCGTGGCCAGCAGGTCGAGAGAGGTGATCCTCCTCCTCTACTCTGCCCTGGTGAGGCCTCACCTGGAGTACTGTGTCCGGTTCTGGGCTCCCCAGTACAAAAAAGACAGGGATCTCCTGGAGAGAGTGCAGCGGAGGGCTACAAAGATGATAAAGG
>JANHGO010002678.1:0-29242 GCA_024606505.1 Aquila spilogaster
ATTTACAACAGGCATACCATGAAAATGGCTGTGTCAATATAACGACAAACTGTGGCAACACAACAGCTGTCATGGAGGCTTTTGGACCCAGGAGAGCGGCGGCGGCGGAGGAGAGGGTCTCGGGAGATGGTTGTATCCAACTTAAAGATGAGCGCTGAGTTCCCCATCCCCGAAACGTAGGTGGAAATATCGTTGCCAACAGAGGCTTTGTATGCATTTGACCTTTTTTTTTTTTATGAGATTGCTTGGCTTGCTTTTGTTACTTTTTTTCCCCTCCAGCCTAAGGACAGTTTGTGTGCACCGCAGCTGAAATATGGGTATCGCAGACGGAGCTATGTTTATGCATTTAGAATGATTTTTCTAGTCGAGAAATGCAGCTGCTGACCTGGATTATTTTCATTTACCTCAGATGGATGGCAGAGGGGCAGTGCTGGTTCCTTATGGAACGGCAATGAGATACGTTGCTGAATGATACCCAATCAGTGCAATTGTTCAGGTAGCTGTTTTAATAACTGACGTTATCGGGTGTGACATATAGGAATATAGGAGTGGTTTCTGATCTTACGCTTTGTGGTGTGCATCTGGAAAAGTCCGATGAGGGCAGTGCCAGCACACTGGTGTTACACGGGGAGCCGGGAGACAGAATTTGAGCACTTCATTTGAGCCCCTTACTCACACTTGAAGTGGAACAGCTGTCAGATCTGATTTTGAAATGGGGGAGAGGGGGGAGGATCTGCAAAACTTCTGCAATGAATGTTTTCTCATTAGAGCACCAGAAATGGTATCAAAAAGCTTAGTGCCAAGTAACGGAGAGAGTCATAAAACAACAGCAGTTTGGCTGGAGTGCTTCTCGCCCTGCATTTAGTCCCCTGCAGTTACTTATGGAGGAGATTTTTTGCTCCTCGTTTACTTCTGCAACCCCTGGATGCATCGAGGTCTCCGGCAGGATGACCTGCCAGGTCAGCTGCAGCCAGCAGGAGTTAATAGAGCCAAGAGCAAGATTTGTTAGGGCAAAAAAAAAAACAACCACCAGGATTTCTCCAGTGCTAATCCTATGCAAGGAGCTCCCCCGTCTCCCTCAGGGACGTGGGACTGGCTGCAGAGCCCATCACACACAGGGAGACCTGGAGCACAGCTCCATCTTTTTTATAAATAATCTTTTTCCATAATAATGAAATCAGGTGCAACTCAAAGCAGGTAGATGGGAAGGCAGTAGGATGTGAAGAGATGAAAAGTAGCAGCAATAAGGGGAGGAAGGGGAGAGAAATAGTAATTATTGGCAGTCATTTTTGAAACTCTTTTGAATGTTTCACAAGAATATGTAGGGGCAGTTTGTCTTTTTTTTGGCTTCTTGCACGTATGTGCAATTTTCTGATGACTGAGATGTTAATTATAGCCACGCTATAGAAAGTCATTTTTATAGCACGTACTGGCAGATGGAAGTAGATATTGGCAGATAAAAGGATAAACAGGAAAAAAATCTCTTACAGAGGGATATTATGGCTTCAGCCACATCAGTCAGTGATGGAAAATAATTCCCCTGGCCACTGAAGGTGCGTAGTTAAAATATTCGGGGAGTTGCCAGTGAAAAACAGTATTTTTCTTGATGTAAATATGGCAATCCAACACTGAGCATGAAGTGGTTCTGTGGCTAATGGATTCTAAAGGAAAGCCAGGGGCTGGAAATGCGCAGAGACTCTCCCCTCTGCAGGGATCTTTAGCACCATTGTGTGCCTGTGTAGCTGAGACAATGGGACCAATTTTATGCTAATCAGCGGAAATAAAATGCAACATTTGGGTACAAGAGAAATTAGTTGACACCAGCGCTTGAACTTTTCTAAGGAGAAGTCTTGGTTTGAGGTTTATTGAAGTAGATGATGCTATGAGGCGCTTCACACCGAATGCACGTTCTGACATCTGGAATACATGCGACTTCTTTTCTTTCTCATTTTTCTTTTGGCTTTCATATCTTAAGGGACAGAAACTGTGATTTGTTGCCAGTAACTTTTTCTCTGGGTGCACCTCGTACTTTCTCATGTCTGGATTAAATGTTCTGCTTAAAGGTGCTTAAAAGTGATTGATAATAAGTCCTCAGAAAACAAATACGGAATCAGAGGCAGTGGCAGAGAGAGGTCAAAGGCAAAGGGCCAGTGGGGGTGAATGTGGTCAAGTAATAGGGGGTGGCAGGCAGAGGAGGAGGCTGCGTGAATGTGTGTGTGCTCTGGGGAAATGATTCTGTTGAATCTTCTGCCCTTATTTTCCACCAGTTCTGCTGCCGTACTAGAGCTTTTCTGGACTTCTATAGATAAACCCCTGTGTAAGGCAAGTAAAGGTTTGATAAATGAACTGCGTGCATAATCATATGATGTGTTGCATACTGAACATTTTATTTCTGTTTTAAATATCTACAGTTATTCCTTGCAATTGAACTTCTGATGGTTCAAGAAACAGTGAAATAAAATAGGTAAGTTAAGGTATTGCCATTTTGATTAGCATACTACTTGAATTGGAGCTTGATTTAGGGAGGCAAGCTAAGAGGGGTCTTGGCTAGCTGCATTGGGTTGGAACAAGAATGAAGTCAGACACTTCTGTTCAGATCACAGATCTGATGATAAGAGAATGAGGATTCTGTGAAAGAGGGGTTTTTGTGGAGAGAGTGAACCCTGAGGCCAAGATAGACAGCTTCAATGGAATCACTCAATGCACAGTCCTGGTTTTTACCATCGAGACACATAAATGGAACCGTGGAGTTGCTTATGACGTGGAAGAGAAATGTGGAACGAGGCATTACTTTTGGTTAAAGAAGTTATCCCCTCTCTCTGTAAAAGTGATACTCACAATGGTCTGCCCCTGTGGTGAGTATGGTTTGTCTTACCAAGCCTTGCTTGGATAATTTGCATTAGCTTATGTGGAAGTATTTACCACTAGCGATCTTTAGCAGCCCAAATAATGCAAAAGTGCTCTGATTACGTGGTACTAAACTATATCTGAATGTGCGAAGGGGTGCAGACGTTCAGACGCTGGTCTTGCTTCTCATCCAGGAAAACTATCAGAAACAGCTCTTAATAATGAAAGCTTTTCTAAGGCAAAAATAAAGGCTCTCGGAGAACATAACACCGAGAGAGAGTGGTTTGCAATACTGGCGTGACAAAATACACTGGATCTGGATAGAATTTAATCTTAAAATACATGGAGCATTTGTGTGTGGTCCACAATCAATACTCAAAGGGCTTTCTTTTTCCTAGACAGTAGCCACTACTCTTCATTACTTAATTAATGAATTGGAAAATATTTAAATTGATAAGCAAAGGGAGAAAAACAAGCCAAAAAAAACCCAAAGCAATTGTGATATTGTCCAAAATAAAAATGATTTTTACAAAGTCAATATTTTTGAAGAACGAGCCTTTCAGAGTGCTCTAACCAACTTGACAAACAACACACTTTGTAGACAGGAACAAAGAAAGAATTGGCGGCACTTAGCACCTCCCTGTTCTGCATGTCAAAGCTCCTGTTCCACGTGTTTGATAAATTCTCAGTAAGAGAATATTTATACCTAGAGCGTAAGCCAAGCTGCGTTTTGCAAGCATGCTATTAGGGTATCACAGTTGGGGGGTGTGTGTGTGTGTGTATATATATATATAAACACACGCGTATATAATATTATATATACACATGTAACATTGGCTTTGGGAATGCTTCAAAAAATGTTTCTCATAGTGGCAAGCCAAAAGAAGTGGCAGCTTTACTCTGACACTAGGACAAGGCCCATACTAGGCACAAATGTACTGCTGGGGGTAACGACTTTCAGTTGAGAAACACTAAGGTTGTAGTTTGTGGACTTATTAAAAAACATATTTCCCCTTCTCCCCCATTTAATAAATTAATTGTCTCTACCTAATTGTTTCTCATGTGAAATCTTTATTTTATGGAGGCTTCAGCTGTCTTCTTCACATTCAGGATTTAATGCATATCTGAGTAAATCTGTCTCCTTTAAGTAAGGGACCCCTTTGGCAGCTTAGGTAGCCCTGAATGCTGGTGTGATAGGTGTGTTATGTGAAAAGTATTTTTTCCCAATTCAACTGAATTAAATAGAAGCAGAGATGAGAAGCAGGAAATTTCAATTTTACATTTCTATATCATGACATTAATATTACTGAAGTTTTCCTTAACCTCCCCATGCAGTTAACGGATTGAACCTTCAGTAATAAGTGTTATTGAATCACTTAAGAAATGAGGAGTTTTGTATGTACCAGTGAACTGGTAGCAGTATATGCACAGTGCCTTGTGGAGCTTGGATATTTTAGTAGGGACGCTTTAGTATTTGCTTCTTTTTCTTTAGAGGAAATGCCCTTATTTTTATTTTGCCTCACATGAAGCTTGGCTTCATAGCCAGAATGTATTCATTAAGCCATCACATCCGTATTCTCCCCCATTTCTCACCTCTCACTGGAAGAAACTCAAAAATAAACCCTTACTTAGGTACAGGTACAAAAGAATCCATAAGTCCTTGAAATCCACTAGATACAGCGTAGCATTGCAGAGAGGGCAGAATACGGCCTTTCCATCAGCCAAGCTGTGCAGCTCTTGTGGTTGCTGCTGCACCAAGCTATACAAAGGCTTTGTGCACCCAGGGTCTTAACAGTTGGAGCTTTGACTTTCTGGAATGATGAGTTTGCTTGTTTCCATTTCTGTTCAGTGTTGCGTCAGTAAATTGAGATTAAATTACCCCTGTCTTCCTAATGGTGGAATTTTGTTCTGCGGTCTGTGTTTTCTAAATCTAAAATCCAGTAGAACAGAGCAAGAAGAGGTGCAGGGAAAGGGCGAAGCCAGGAAATGAAAGGAACAAAACTTTCACATTGCATCAGGTCTAAACCAAACTCAGCCATCCCAGCTTTGCTTAACCATTAAGTCTTCCATCGTGCTCTGAGGACAGTGGGGGAAATAAAGACAGCCTTCAATGTTAAGGAGGTGTCAGGTAACTCCTCGCTGCTCCTGACCACCTGCTGGAGAAGAACTGGGCTCCGCCATGTGTTCGCAGGACTTCTGAGTCCTATTGTGAGCACTTGGCCCACTGATGTTGGTCAGCTCCTGTTGACCTCCAAGTCCCTCAGTCAAGACCAAGGAGAAATGTGAGATACGGAACTGAAAAGTTGTTTACTTGTGCTTGCTGTGATGCTGGTCCAGCAGCAGAGGGTAGATGCCAACTTTCTTGTGTTGGCTCGCTCCATTATTGCAAGTATTTAAAAAAGAAAAACAACAAACTGCAGAAAATAGATGAAATAATAGACAGAGGATATTCACCCAGTCTGATTTTTGTGTGACACAGAGAAACTGCAAAAGCAATAGCAGACTCTTAGAGAAGAGTCTCTTTTGACTTAGAGGTATCAAAATACATTGTGTATCACTCTTTTCAGGGCTGCTTCAGGCTTCAGAAGAATTGCCACTTTCGCAGTCAAATCCAAGTAACATCTGCTCTATGCAACCAGTCAATATTGTGGAAAAGTTCAAAGAATGAAGATCATTAGTAGTGTCAGCTTTACAACCAGAAGGTAATGGCATTAAAGTGAGCAAGTATAATACCCAACAATACCAAGCTCATTAACCAGTGATTTATCATGATGAAAAGACCTGTTTAACCTTTAGTCTTCACATGCTTTCTCTTTTTAACAAAAAGAGCTATTATTTCTAGTTGTCAAGTGATAATTTGTGGGTTGTTAAAGGGATGTATTAAATTATACTTGAAATGATTATACACAGTAACATAAATATTACATTTCCATTGGGATAAGTTGAAGATAGTATTTTTTCTCTCCCTTTAGTTTTGTTCAGCCATTTGGAAAGTAAAATTAAGGCGTTGTATATATTAAGCCTCTCAGTGTATGACTTTTAACTGAGTTATATCAAGTTCGATGTATGAACCAAGTGACAGCAGTTTCACAGGAGCTGCAGAATCCACATAAAATGTTTTGAGGGCTTCGTATACCCGTGGAGGAAGGTTGTTCTCGCCTCTGACTAAATAGGTGACTATAGATGACTGCCTTGGCAAATCATGTTTCTCTCATCCCTAGGCTGGGATGGTTGGCTAGCTTAATTCAGATTTCCTTGGAAAGGAAGCACTGTTGATTCTAGACAGCTTTGCCACTTGCCATTTAACCCTGTTTACAGCAAATCTGCCCGTACAGTTTATTCTGACCTACAGCATCTGTGCCTTGCCAGCAATGAGCCTCTCTGAAAACATCAATTCTAACTTGGTGCCATAAGGTTTTGTGGCTTTTGTGATGTAGACAAGTGTCCATCAAGGATCGGAAAGATTATGAGACTCATTTCAGATCTCATTAGATCATTTGCAATCTAGTTCATATTCATGTTGCAAGTTGCTGGGAGCACTGTGGCTTCTATGTCTAGTTTCACACTTGCTCTGTCTAGCTATTCTGTTGTCTGTCCTTAGTTCTCTAATACAAGGTAAAATACAAGGATTAATTTTTACCTGATTGAGTAATTCTTCAGGGAAGTTGTACAGAGATGCTAGAGACATGAACTAACATGCAAAAGTAGATAAAGAGTGATTGCGGACTCCACACCTGTGTTTTACACCCACTTTTTAAATGTTGCACATAATACGTAGTTAAATTTCATATACACATTTGAGAAAAACTAGCCAACGTTTGGTAAATTGGTAGGAGCAAAATATTATTAAGTATGGTAATAGAGATATCACATGCAATAGTTAAAGTGAGCAATCCAGAAGCATTTCCTAATCTGTGTGAAGATTTTTCTGATTTTACAGTGGGAAGGCAGATCAGTAGCTTACAGATAATGCTCCATTTGAGACAGAGGTCTTCTGAAATAGGGATAAATTCTCTTTGAAAGTCTCTTTGGAACTATTGTAGATGTAGGACGCTTTTAATTCCAGCTTTGTTACCGCAGTTTTTTGGCTGGTATTGAGAAGGTGACTTAATGCATTTCTTAAATTAGGAAGGCTCTAGACAGGTAGATATCCTCTTTCTCAGCCTCCATACGATACTGGTGGTTCATCTTTGGTGATGCTTATCCTCATCTCCATAGCGATGGTTTCTAGGACTGGCCAGGCTTCTTGTGGTGTACTGCTGTCCACCAGTTCTGCTGTAAAATCATAGAATCCTTAGGCCATCGAGTCCAAAAATATTCTTGGTTATAAAGAAACTATTTGAAATCCTTGCTGCGTTTGAGAAACAATTTTGACTGAAAATAAGCTAAAGCAGTCCCTTTATATCCAGCATTGTGTGACAGGATATTACCCAGATTTTTGGGGACTTTTTTTTCCCTCAATGTTTTTCAGTATTCTCTTTGATATAGGAAAAATCAAATCCTTGTCTTCCTTCTATGCAGTGGTGACGGCCTAAGCACCACGGCACGAAACAGGGGAGGGGAGGGAAGCTTCCCTTCTTTCTTGTAGGTGGTGTTTCACTGAGGACTAAGGAAAGAAGAATTGAAGAGCCTTGTGTTTAGGGCACTGGCTTCAGAGAAAAGATACTTCTGATGTGAGCTTCAAAGGATCACTGACTTTTTAATGCGTAATGGAATCGCATTAATATGAGTGATTGGCAATAAGAAACCATCCGTGTCTTCTTAGTGCTTGGTGGTTTTAGTACTTATTTTAGACCTTCAGGACCTGTCAGGAAGAGGAAGGTTTGAAACCAAGTCTTCAGAGTGACCAAGCCACTAGGTTACTGAAGGGGCTGTGGAAATATGACAGGGTTTCTCTAAACACAATCTTTTTCTTCTCTACATTCCCTTTTTTAATGTATTAATATTCTTCTCCTTCTGTTTTTAAACATAAATTAATTTCAAAGCATTTCATTCTAGCTCTGTTTTTTTGTGCTTTTACTTCGTTATTTCTTAAATCAAGAAGAGAAAGAAAGGTAATCCTGAACTGCACTCTCTGTACCAGTTGAACTGAACAGTCGATTACTTGCGTGTTTGAGAGGATCAGGCTCCTAGCAGAAAACAAAGCTTTTAGTAAGGTGGGTATTCAGCCCTTTCCCAACAGTCTTGTAGCAAATGTGGATCCTTCCTCCTTGAGGCAACAGTCCCTGGTTTCTGTGGTTGCCACCGGACTCGGCACTTTGGGTGATATTTGGCTACTGTAGGAGCAGGGTCTCAGCTTTTGTCTTTGCTTTGCAGTTTGATGGTGAGGGGGAGGGCGACAAGAGACTGGCAAGTCTCTGAAGGAGAGGCGGCGAGCTTAGTGTAATTACTTCTTTCTGTACGACTAGAGGATTTGAACAATTGACTGAAGATTTAAATTAAATAATGAACGTAACAAAATCCTGTCCCTCGGTCTGCAGTTTCACCTGCAATAGAGCTTTCAGTGCACGTGCAAAAAAGATCCAGGTGCAAGTGGAAACCACGTGCAAATTTGTAGTTTCCCTTTGAAAACGTAGAAGATGCCCAAATCTTCTGTTTGCAGCATTTGTGAGTGGTTTAGTTAACCAACTCTCACAGGGAGGAGAGCAAAAAAAAAAAATAAAAGAAGTAAATCAGAAGAATTTGGCAAGTTCAGCTTTTGTTTGCAACTCTTTGTAGCGCCCTGCCAGTGATGCCAGATTAGTTTTGCAGCTGTAATAAATATTTGCTCTTTCTGGGCTCAGTTTTGTGAGCTCCTCAACGTTCTGTCTCTCATGAACCATTTCAATGATGTTATCTCAGAGATAACCCACATGTTTGAGTGCTTTCCTAAATCTGCATTGAAATAAGCACCGTCGTCGGGTCTTGGGAGGGTTTATGATGTATGGGATCAGAAGCAGCACGGTGTCTGCAGGAAGGTTACTCGGAAACTGGAATGTGGCTGAGTCATCATCTGGACTTTTCTTCAGGGCTGTCCATCCACTTAGATGGATTTCCAATCATTTTGCAATACTGAAAAATTGATATTCTATACTTAGTCAGAAAAAAAAACAACTGTAAATTACAGGAGCTGATTTTATTAGGCTGCTTTCAGTCTTGCTTGCCCTAAGAAACCAAAATTGTACCGTAAACACACTTCTTCGTTAGTAAAAGCCCCCCTGAAAATTTAAACGATGGATATATTTCAAAGATACTTTGTGCAAGGGCTTTGAAAGAGAGCTTAAAAGCAGCTCAGCAATACAGACAGAACGGGCTCAGCGGCTTGGCACGCCACGTAGTGTATATCTACATACACATTAAAATGCACTCGGTCTCAGAACGGGCTTTCTCCACTCCTTCTACCCCGCCACCCCCCCCCCATTCCGTGCCGCCTAACAAAAGGTTTTCAACAAAAGAAATTCTTCCTGGTTTGTAAAACGGTTGTGTAAAACTTGGACTGTAAAGCCACAGTTGACTGCTTTAATGTGGAACAGTTGGGAGGGTGGGGAATCGCTGGCAGGTTGGGACAGGACACAGCAATGGTGCCCCTATTCTATCGAGGGTCTACTTAGTCACACCACCTGCTCCCCCTATTCTTTCAAAGGCAAACCAGTCATGACAGTATGAACAGACGGATGTTTAGCCTCAATACCTTGGACACACAGCACCAGACGGAGCAAGGGGAGTTAAGAAAAGATAAATTAAGTGATCAATAAAGATAAGGGACCTGTTTAGCAGTAAATGGTGGGGACAGAGCAGACAGAACAAGGGGTGAACGTGTGTTAAATAATGCAACTGTGTGTTCAGCTGAACTCAAACTTTTCAAATCCATGTGTTGTTCCCCCAAAAAGCCTTTCTCTTTTTTCTTTTTTTTTCCCCCCAGCATTGGTTAATTGTGCTTTAGGTAGATGCAGGGAAGTGTCTGCAGGCACAGAGGAGCTCCCCAGCGTGTCTCCTTAGTCAGTTTTACTGCTTGGTGCGTGGCTGGGGAAGAGGAAGAGCAGGGGCTGTGTCTGGAGGTGAGTCAGTGACCTCTGCGTTTCCTGTCTTCCCTGTATAAGGGAAAGCGTGGTTGGGGTAATGAAGTTCTGACAGAGACTGACTCTCAGCTGATTGACAGTTAAGTAATCCCGACCCATGGGTCTGTTTTAACAGGCTATAATGTTCTTTGTCTCAAGGGCGCTCCTCTTGTTCTGTCCTTCTGCCTCGCGTAGTCAAGGTCTCGACTTCAGGCTTAGACTTCAAAGCATGACTAGTTTAGTAAGAAGCTGTTAAAATCAACCTACAGTGTTGATTCACCTTCAGGACAAAAAAAGAAAAAAGGGGGGAAAAAAAAAGCATTCATTTCAATAGGTGCTGAAAAATTGTGTGGTTTTAAGTACCAGGGGTCTGCGCCCCAGAAAACGTTTTTGTTGATGCCGACAAAAGAAGCTACCAACCCAAAGGTCCATGAACAGCCTGATTCCTGGCAGTGAATTCAGGGCCTTCAGCAATCAATTCAAAATCTTCAGCAAACTGACGTTCTGCCTAGGAAAGGCTGTTTTTCCTAGAAAAGCAGGATATCTGCAGACTAAAAGCAGAGTTTCAACATTCCACGGGCATTGGAGTGGTACCCTGTACCCTGCTAGGGTTGATAACAGGTTGCCACATCAAGGTCAAAGTACACCAAAATATCCCATGATATGAACACTGAACTGTAGTGGTACGGCAGGGCAATTCATGTCTCTGTTATAAAGTTATATAAATTCTCTTCTTTTTCACTGGGTTAGAGAAAATGCAGAGATCGTTGGTAGGGACTGTCATTAAATGGGACAGGGAGAAACAGCTCGAAAGAGAATTGGATCAGCCACAGTGACTTGGAGATGACTTGAAAGTGAAGCTGAGCCTCAGCTGTTCTCTCTAGTGTCATCCTGAACTGACGCTTTGATTTTCCTCTCAGAGCTGAAATGATTCTCACTGAATGTCCTCTGCAGCTGATCCTGAGCAGCTGTGGGTGCTTGAGCAGTGGGAACACATTTCCTGTGGGCAGAGTGGCCAGCACAGCTGCTTGGAGACAGCTGTCCGCATCGGGTGGCTCTCAGCGCTGGGAAGATGGAGGTGCCCTCCACAAACCTCCCAGCGTTTCATGTCCAACATATGGCTCTGGCCACCCTGCCTGTTCCTGTGAACCACTCATCAAAATAAAATGCAATCCTGTAGAGATACTGGCTAGCTCAGATGAGGAGTTTTCCTTTGTTCCCAATAGTGCTATCACTCCTTGCCGCATCAGATGATATGGTTGCCAGTGCTGCTGTTTAAAGGTGCTGTACAGTGCAGGATCCCTTTATTTTCACTGTCCACAGGTTTTACTGATCATAAGAATGCCAGGGTAGGGACGGAAGATAAGGATAACCTGGAGAATGAGCCTTCTGCCCATTTTAGATGAGAGCTGTGAGCCACACTAGGGATTCCTGGGTATGTGCAGTAGTTAAGGAAAGCCGGATAAGTGCTTAGAATTTCTCTGACGTCCGTGGAAGTTTATAGTTCTGTATGTCCTTGGTGTTGATCACTTATCCTTTTTCCAGCTATTTTTTCCTTCTCCCTTGATGAGAGAGGAGCTTTCTTCTGCCGTGCATTCTTTGCTGCCCAGAACCGTTGGGCTCAGCTGTGCTTGGAGACCTGCCTAGGCTGGAGCGTGTAACACTGCTTCCCCACTTGTGTGTTTTTAATGTTTTTCTTGGGGAGCATGGGTGAAAAGGGAGAAGGTGTGAAAGAAAAAGAGTGAAGAGTGAAGGATACGAATGGCTTCTTGTGGTGGTGTTGAGCCCTAGTGCCGTGTCGCAGCAGTGCTTGCAAATGGTGGTGCTGACTAGAAACGGGAAATGAATTGTCAAAGCTGGTGGAAGTTGAACATATAAGCAAAGAAATGAATGCAAAATGTTTCCACTTTTAAAACTGACTTTGTACATAAAGGTTTTGGAGGGAGGAGGTGTACAGCCCTGTGGCCTCGTTCTGTACTTTATTCTGTCGTTATTCACAAGGAACATACTCTCTGGCAAAGCCCAGGATTGGAAGATGTCTAAAGGAGGGCTTCTTTCACACTGTGGGGTGAATTAAATAGAGAAAAACACAGCAGCTCTGTGTGTCTGAATCTTCTGATTTCAGAATTAGGCCCCGTTGAGCATGAACATGCAGTGAGTGCAATGAGGAGGTTTTTTGTCCTTTCAGATCAGCAGAGTTGAGATGTCTGCTTTTGTGCTAAAAAATAGTGCAGGAAGTGCACTGGTAGTGCTGTGAGGAACCTGGGTTGGATGAGTACCGTTGTTTTTACTGCTGGATCAGTGGGCTGAGGCTGAAAGAGTGGTAGTGCACTGAAACAGGCTGCCCAGGGAGGTGGTGGAGTCACTGTCCTTGGAGGTGTTCAAGAACCGTGGAGGTGTGGCACTGAGGGACGTGGTTTAGTGGGCAGTATTGGTGGTGGGTGGATGGTAGGAGTGGGTGATCTTGGAGGTCTTCTCCAACCTTGGTGATTCATTAGGACTGATCCTTGGTGGCACAGTGTGCTTTCAGCAGCAGGCAACCACTGTCAGCTCTGTGCAGGAAGAACTAATAAAACCACAAACTCCATAAAACAGATCCCTGGTTTGGTAATTACCTCGGTACGTTCTTTGATTAATGATTTGCATCTGTGGGATTATCGTTCATGAGCCCAGCAATAAAGCTATTTATTTTTATGAGATATTTAATAATTCTAGCTCTGAGAATGGCACGGTCCATTAGTGTTGGTACATCAGCTAAATGTGCACATAGCATCATTGGATGATTCAAACAAACAACTGGGAGCGTTATTATGTGCTCTGGAATTTACCACAGTAGAGCAACAGCATGAATCATTTGGCAGCCTTCTCTTACAGCTTATTGCAGTCATTTTAGAAGACCACGGGTCTTTTTCCACATCAAGTCAGCTTGGCAGCAAGATGTATCCCATGAACAAAGTGTGTGACCCTTAATAATAATAATAGTAATAAGCTGTTTCAAATTCATTATGAATACTTAGCAAAAAGGGAAAAAAAAAGTTGGCTTGAAGAGAGGCAGAAGTAGGAGTGAGTTGGTGTGAGAGTTGGAGTGAGCTGCAGTTAGTTGGTTTAGGGCTGTTGTGTGATCACAGGTGCCCATGGCGAGCGCTGCCAGCTCTCTGTGGCTCTGTGTGAGCTCTTTTTTTATGGGCTGAGCTTTTTTTCTCGTCCAAATCCAAATTTTCCAGGGGACGGTTCTGCCTAAAGTTTAGTTATTTGCTTTGCCTGAAGGTGGACTGGCTAGAACAGGAATCTCATGGCTTGAAGCCACAGGGGCTGAGGCCATGGGACCAGGAGATTGGAAGCTATGGGAGTAACACTGGCATGAATAGGAGGCTATGAGACCAGAGGCTGTGGAAGCTGAACGTCACAGACTGGAGGCTATGGGCCTAGGGGGCACAGCACTAGAAGCTTTTGGGACTGTGGGACAGAGGTCTGGAGACTGTTGGAGATAAGGCCGTGGAATGGGAGGACAGGGAGGCCGTGAAAGCAGAGACCACAAGAGTGGAGTCCATGGGACCAGATGCCATAGAGCTGAAGAATATATGAATTGAACTTATGGGATCTGAGGTCATGGGACTGTGCTGGCTGCGGCTACGTTATAAACCCAATAATGTAAATTAAAAGTGAACTTTGCTTGGAGGAATGAGAGATGTGATGGGAATTTCTGCCCCCTTGGCTTTTGAAGCTGGGACCTTCCTGGATTTCTCCAGCAGAGAACACCTAAAGAGCTGCTAAAATGCCTGCAGCTCACCCCAGCACAGCCTCATTTCTCTTTGTCTCTAGTCCTGGCTCAACTTGAGTCTCTGGAAACATAATATTTAGACAAATGTGTGTTGTCCTTTCAGCAGCAGTTTGGCAACCACTGCTCTTTCATTAATCATCCACACAGTGTGGCAGTGACCTGATTTCTTGTAGCTGTGGAGTCGGGTATTATAGGAGGCAGCATTACCCCCAAGGCAAAGTGAAGCTGTCAGATCTGCTGCAGAGGAGCTGGCTGGCAGCGAGTGCCCTGCTGAGAGGAGGAAGGAGTAGGCCAAAAGGAAATGAAGGGCTTTGTCTCTGGGAGAGGCAAGCGGTCACTTGCATGACCAGCTGCTACCTTGTGTAGTTTCATGAAATTCCCACGAGGTCATAGGCAGCCTGCCCAAGTTCCCTTCTATCCAAGGGTGCATGGCAGCCAGAAATGAGAAGTGTAGCAGAAGAGCTGCCATTGCTGTTTGGATTTCGGGGGCTCCAAGCAAGTTGATTGTGCTTGTCCTCATCCTCTTATGGCCTGGCGAAGGAAGATGCAGAGCTACTGTTCTCACAGCCCTGAGCTGCCTTGTCAGGGCTGAAGGTACTAATTAAGCCCGTATAACTCAGGTATAGGATCTGGGAGTAAATGTTGGACTGCCTCTAATTTAAACGTTCCACTTGGGCTGTAGTAATAAAGACATTGTAGTCTCCTTGCTTTGTAAAATCCAGGTGAAAGGCAACTCATGATCATAGCATAACAACTCAAAAATTGCACTTTAAATGCTTGCAATTAAATTGATCGTATACGGAGTGAGATTGAAACACTGCTTAATAAATAGGGTCTGTGTCATTCCAGTTTCTTGCTGATAAAACTGTTTGACGAGAGGATCTTGGAGTAACACAAGAACAAATCATGCAGTATTCCTTAATGCTGCACTGCCACCCTGCTTTTGGCTGCTCTCAAACTTGTTTATCGCTACGGGCCAGAGTATTTTCTGTTTTCTCATACATCTAAATAAAGGAACTGTTACTTTCTCTTATCTTGTGATTAACTGCTGCTGCTTAGGATAAAAACACTGACTAAAGAGACTATATGCAACAAAGATAGATTTTGCTACCAAAATCCCGGAAGGTCTAATTAATGGAATGACTGTGTTGAGCTTCAGGTACGATACAGTATTTAAAAAAAAAAAAAGAACAATGTATTCTTTAGATGTTCTTTCAATTATTGCTATTGTATCTGAGTGCTTCCATCTTTCCTGTGCCCTACACCTTCCTTTACGGAGCGATTTTTCAAATGTTAAGATATCTAGATCAGAGGAGAGCATTTTCCAAACTGTTGATGGAGTGACATGGTCGTGATAGGAAATATTACCCCCAAAGCGTTGTGTTTCCAATCTGTGCCCGTTGTGTACAACTTGTAGCTCTGCATTCTGTTAAGACTGCCTTTGGCATTGCGCTTTTTGGAACTGTTGGGCGCATTTTCTTAGTGCTGTCGCCTAAGGTGCATTGTTGGCGCTATGGGAGAGACAGTCTTGCATTTATTCTATCTTGCATCGTCAGTCACACGGAGTGATTGCTCCAGCTGTACAAATAATGTAGGAAATGGATTTTTCTTGCTTTGGAATTATGCAAGCCCAGCAAATACTCTCAACAATTGCTCCTTAAGTCAGTGAAATTTAAAGCCATTCAGTTTTCTTGTAAGGAGCTCACGGCCTCTTTGATGATGAGGTTTGTTAAGCCCAAATGTGGAGAACTAATAAAATAATAAAAAGGCTCCAGAGGTGTTTATAGATTCCAATTATCTCCCGCTTTCTCTCCCAGGATTGGGCTGGGCAGGATTGTGCTGCCCTCAAGTAGTACTTGAGCCCAGGCTGCATTTTCTGCGGGCTGTCGCCGAGGTTTCTTCTTTGTGGCTGAATCGCCTTAGTGCGGGCAGTGTACAGAGGTGCTAAGGGCTCACCCAGACAAAGCAGACATGCTTCACAAAGGCAAAGGAGCAAAAGGAAGCAAAATTGAATCTCTAGCACCCAGCTCCTGGGCAAACAGACAAAACTAATGGATCCACTCTTGCTCCTCCCATCCAATTACTGTGATCCAGTAGAGAGAATATGACAACATCGGTTCACACAAACTCTAATGCTCTTAATCCCTTCCATACACATAAACCTCACATTCACCACCGTTACTTCATTATCGAGCCACCCAGGCAGACGGAGTGTCGGAATGGACCCACCGGCTGCAAAAACCTGCCTCCTTCAGGTTTTAATCAGCTAATGAGGGATATGCAAATGGCAAGCTTATGGGATTACGGCTTGTCTAACAGCAGTCCTCCCCACCGCGATACAGTACTAATACAGGTGTTAGTAAACTGGTTATTAGGCGCTGGCTAATGTCGGGCCATTCACGCTGTGATTGCGCTCTCGGCCCTGCCATTTGTAGCGGTGTTTGTGGCCCGGCAGGAGATCTCTTAGTGCTGCGGTGGGTCTGACACGAACGCCTTGCTCTTAGGTATGAAGTTAATAAATCCCGTTGGTTTGGTATTTAGCCATACACGTCAGTGCATGACTGAAATGGGGATTGCTCCTCCGCCCCTACTGCCTGGGAAATTGCAGTGGGAGGGCAAAGGGGGAGTTTAATTAACGGCTGCTTAACATTTATATGGACTGATCGCATACTTTTGAAGGAAGCGCAGGGCACAGCAGTATGATTAACATATATTTTCTCCTGGTCACAACTAGCCGACTGTCTTTTGTGAAAGAATGGGCAGCCTCAAAGTGTACAGCGAGAACAAAATCTGCTGCTTGTAGGGATGAGTTATCTGTTCAGGGCTCTGGATGGTTCAGTGCAACTCTCTGCTTTTTCACTTTCCTCATCTTGTAGTTTTTCTTTGAAACGTTCTTTCATTACACGAGGAATTCTACTCCGCAGTTCATTTGTTCTCCACATCGTCGGTGCAAAATTTTCTAGTGTGGGTGCTGTGCATAAAGTGTAGTGATACCAGTACGGTGAGCCCACACCAGGGCGTGACGTGTGCTCAGGTTCTACAGCAATTTTCAGTATTTGCTCAAAGGACTTTGGTGCCATTATACACAAGTCTACAGTTGAAATTAAGGTAGGATTAGCACATAATTTCAAAGATTCAGGCTTCATGAACAATGAGATATAGAAGCATAGCTGTTTCCATGTATGGGAGACCTAGAGCAGTAGAAATCTCCAAGTGCATCACTTGAAGAGAGCCAAAATTAGTTAAAAAGAGGATGCGCAACGAATGATAGCTTTTATTTTTTCCAGTCAGCTGATGAAAATAGGTATCTTTAAGGCACAGTTTAAGACTTTGTCAGAAATCTTGCAGCAGCACCTCTAATTACTCATTGCTTCATTGAAACATTACCTAAAACTCAGGGACCTCGCTGTTCTGTTGAGCTGTCCTAGGACAATCTTGATACTCAGATAGCCTTTAATGAGTGAATAACTTGAGTTCCTCTTCAGAACTACTGAGTTGGAATTATCATCATCATACGTGGGGAGACTGAGACAAAGGTTTAAAGAAACTGTTAAAAACTGAGTCTGCAAATGTAAATACACAAAGCCTCTTAGATTTAATGCATACATAGCTATTGTTCCTCTGTTTGCTCTGGCTGACCCTACCTAAATGTGTACTTTTAGAGGAAGGTTCTGCATCTCAACTCTTTGTGTCTTTTTACACATTAAGACGTTTGAAAATCAGGCAAATTTTGGCTTGTCCAAAATCTGTAAATTTAGATCTGTCTCTTGAACCCATGGCTTTTGGATAAATGAGGTTAGCTCATCTGCTTACATGACACTTATTAAGGTTTTCCTGCCCTCTTGATCAGTAAACTGGAATGGCCCATTGAGAAGAGATCTCCACTATGGACGTAGTTTGGACCCAAAATCCCAGTATCCAGAATTCCTGAATGTTCACAGAGCACTTGAACCCTCAGAAATATTAAGGAGCCCTATAGAACAAGAAGAGAAGAATTTTTTTTTGCAATGGACAGTTTGGTGAAAGAACAGTACCTCTGAATGCTGATGACTGTTCTACTTGAGAGCTGAATGTACAGAATGCAGTGGAGCTAAACAAATGCAAAAGACATGGCAGAAAAAAGTACAGAACGGATCAGAAGTATTGTGGAAACTTTAGGGAAATATACCTGTTCTGATGATACTTTGAAATTAGTAATAGTTGCCATGCGTGGGAGCAGAATAACTGTGATAGAGCAGAAGCACACAAAAGTGCAGTGTGTTTCTGTATTTTAAACACAAGGATGATTACTTCTCACACCGTGAGGAGATTGTACACCCCATCCAAAGGAAAGGTTGCTCCTCAATTTGGTCATGAAAGTATCAATATACTGTGCAAAAATGAATGTGTATGTGCCACAGAGTGCCTCTACTCCAGTATAAAAAATTGCATGGATTATAAGGCTGAATAGGTGTAGAGGTATATAGGTGTAGATCATCATCTTTACTGAACGTGCAGTGATATCCTGCAGTAAATGAGTTCGCTAACGGGTCTCTCCTTGGTCACCCTTGGAGTAATACTTCTTCCCAATACGAGTTGGGAGTTAGATGAATCGCACATTTGTTTTCAGCGGTCAGTAGTTGTTGGTGCATATGTATCACTGAATCATTTCTACATGCAAAGAGAATTCTCCACTTGACTGATGACTTTCTAGCACCGCTAATGTCAGCAGCAAAATTTCCAGTGAGTTCAGCGGGAGCAGAATTTCACAGTTTCAACGGAGCTGTAGGGAATACAGAGACCAAAATATACTGTCACACTGATGGTATTTTATGCTAAGAACTACCAGAGGAAAGCCTTGCCTTTGCATCATATGTTGAAACTTTGCTCACGTGGGTCTCGCTGCTCCTTTCAGTGCCTTTGCTACCACAACCTAGATGCAAGGTGATGGATATAATTGCTTGTTTTTTATGCAAGTTTTCTTATCTGCCCGTAGCTTTTACATTTGGTGTATTTGTTCTAGACATTTGTTTCGTGTTACATAAAAATGTAATGGCGTCTGTCCACATTAATTGGGCTGCTTTCCAGTTGCATGCCTGAAGCAGGACTACACCTGACTCTTCAGCTCTCCCAGTGATCTATTCTGGCCACTTGGGATAACTCTATTATCTGAAAGATCTTTTGTCATAGAGAGTTTGCCCTCTGTCCCAGGGAAAGTAAATACGGCTTCTTTCTTAGGCACTTCTATTTTTTGTAGTTACTTTATATTTTTTGAAGGAATTATCAGTTGTCTCGCGGCTAAATGGGAACACAACATGGAAAACAGATGCGCTATGAAAAGTTGCTGAAAGAATTCTTTGTAATTGTAAAAAGATGTGAGAAAGCTACGTGCAGAAGTTACCTTCAGAAAATCCTGAGGTCAAATAGCCGTAATGCTACTTCTTGTGTATCTTTACAATGAGAATTTTAAGCGGATTCCTCCTGCGTGGCGGTACATAGGGTTAAAGGTTAACAACTGACCAATTCCTCGGACAAGGTGTTATTCAAAATCAGGTACTTAAGACATTTGCTGGAGGACTTAGCCATTATAGTTGTTTGGAATCAGTGCATTTTCCAGCAGGGAAAGTATTTAGGGGAACAAAAAGAATGTGGAGATGTGGAATTCCAGAAAGCCTGTCAACACATAAACTAAAAACCACCATTAGGAGATGAGTTTTCTTTACAGAAATCTGACAGTATCCAAATAGGTTGTGTGGAAATCATGGTTGCTAGAAGAAATGAGAGCTTTCTCTGCAAATAGCTCAGCTTGGCTGTATTTAAGCTTTGTTTTCAATGTACACACCGGTTCTCTCTTCCCATGTTGCTTTCCTCTCACGTAGTTATGCATCTTGGAATCTGCCGGGGTGGTTTTTTTTTTTTTTTTTAGAGCTTGTAAAGTAAGTGGAATTTTACAGTCAGATCTGACTCAAAGGAAAAAGCTCATTGGAGGCTTCTGATTTTGCATTATTTGAAGCAGCGTCTCATCCGGCATCGGAGATCATTTGGAAGAACCCTGAAATAACAGAAATTCTCTGGATTATATTGTCCTGTTTTGAAGAAGAGGTTATAAAGTGGGCAGCTGGAAAATAGTTGCATTGCGTAGTCAGTGAGTTCCGCTGTTGGATCTCCTTTCTGGTCTGGGCTGCGAGTTTTCTCTTCTGTTCTTGCTTGTGCTTCTGGGTCTTGAGGTGGTTGGGCATTACAGACAGCGTGACTAGCTAATTGCTGGATGGGAAAACGTGCACGGTGATCCTGGGCAGGATTCAGAGATGAAAAGATCACTTTATGCAGCCTTCAGGAAGTAAGAAAATTCTCAGGACTAAGCCATTGTGTAAGGGTGAGCATCTTGGATTCCCATGAAACGTTTACAGAAACGTAGCTACTGCTGCAGCCACGGAGGGGAAGGTGGCCATGCCACTTACTGTTAAGTCACTCGTTTGACTGAGGGAGATGGATATCTGCTGTGTTACCTCTTGCACTTGGGATTTTTTTTGTGGCAGACCTGTGCCACAGCCTCCCAGTGTATAAAACAGCAAAGAGATAACTGTGAGACTGAAGTTAAAAGCATCGTGTTTGTAAGGAAGAATAAACAGTGCTACATTTAGATGTATTTGGACAAAAGTGAAATATGAAACATGAAAAAGTAATACTAGATAGTAATACAACACAAATACATGCTTGAGAACTGAATGATAATGAAATGGGTACTTACTGTGCTTGCTTTAACATACTTCCGTACTTAGAGGAATTTTGAAAGCACAGTCATGCATCTTCTGCCAGGATTAAAATTTGTTTCCGTTATTTGGACGTGTATCATCTACATATTCACTGATGAAGCAGGTGCCTTCCTAGATGCATTGTTCTTCAATTGTTCTTTCACAAAGTAATGCTATTGCTGCTCTGTATGTACGGTCTCAGAAAGGCAAGACACAAATAATTTTGTATGCCTGGAGCAGAAACTAATGAAAAATAAGTATGATATCACTGTTCTCATTCAAGTGAGATTCAGATAAGACTGGTTCAATAGAAGTCTCCAGAGCTTTAATCTGTGGAGTTGGAACTGGATGATCTGCAAGGTCCCTTCCAACCAAAGCTGTTCTGTGAGTCTGTGAATAGCATCTGAGATTTAACTCCCATTTAGATCATTCCTGGCAGCCATGTATTAATCTTAAGTAACAAGAGTAAAACCTACATGGTACACCAGCTCTGTTCAGAGCTGTTGTATACTAACCTCAGTAGGATCTGTCTCCCAGCATAAGGCACAAGACTTGGCCTTCTCTTACTCTGCTTAATTTAAGTAAGAAGTAGTAAGCCCTACATCCACTTGCAGGGATGATTTTAAGCATTTAAAACTGTTTGAGCATACAGTTGTGAAGATAACACATCCAACCCAAACTTCTGCACAGTGGAGATGGGCAACCCCAGTCAACATCCAGATCTGTCTGCATTTTCTCCTAGACTCCCACTGGCATTTTAAGTGCTCAACGACCTTGAAAATTTGCAGAGGAGACCAGATCCTCCTGATCCTACCTTTGTTTGTGGTCATGGTCATTGATTTCAGAAGACTGGTTGCGTGAGTGCATTGGCTGCATCTTCGGTTCAGGTAGAGCCACGTGCTGGGATGGCTGGGCTGGGTGCCATCTGCAGCCAGAGCACACCGTGCACATAGGTGCTGACTTTTCCCACAAGACTGAAGGAAGGATTTCTGCTTGTAATCGTTATCAACGCTATAATGAAACATTTCCCTGAGGATGAGAAAGTGGCTGTGTTTGGGTCTTGATTTGGCAGTGCATTAGGAGCTCTTCACCGTTTGGGTCTTGCAGGTATTTTGCCTGCCTTCTGTATTGTTCTTCCACATTATTAAAGGTATTTAAATAAGTTGGTGATTTTTTTTCCTCCTACAGCTCCCCTGCTTCCTGCCAGAGCTGCTAAAATTATGTATTCTTTACCGCTCGCTAAGAAGATTACTGAGCCAGCTGACCCAAACAGCAGTGGCACCAATTAGACATCATTCAAAATTAATAACCACTATGATGATAACAAATAAGAAGATTGATTCTTCTGATGCGAGAATCATTTTAATTAATTTAATCCGTGTTGAAAGATCAGCTGTGCCCAATCCGGCTCACCAGTGGGGCCCATTTGTCCCTGTCTGTCCCCGTCACCTAAAGCCAGTGAATATGATCAGTAGCCAGCACTTAGGGAACAATAAGAAGCAGATTGTACTGTCAGGCTTCATTAAAGATCATCATTAGTATTCCAATTTGGAAACAGTCAATCTATCCCAACCTTTTACCAATTCTTTTCGGCCGCTTTTGTGAGGTTTGGTTCAGCTGCTAAACGTAGAAACGCTGCGCGAGGCTCTTTTTAAAGAGCAGGCTGGTTCTGGCTGATGCCTGTCAGGCTGCAGCTTAAGGACAAAGCTCGGGGGGAAACGCGCGTTACGCAACCGCACTCTAAATGATATCATGTGCAGCTGCTTATGATTTGAGCATTTACGGGCAATGAAACTTTCTTAAAGTGCAGCTTAACAATGATGAATGGAAATGAAATTGATATGGCACTCGCTTTCATCCCCTGGCTGGGGCTGCGGGTCGCAGGGCTGTGTTTGCAGAGATAGCGCTGGCTGCGCCCACTGCTCTCCCGAGCGGGCTGCAGAGGGCATTCTGAGCATGTTGATGAGAGAGGGGGAACGCTGGGGTTGTTTGCAGTTCAATTTATCTTTTCTGCTAAGGTCAGATTGCTTTGTTTGTTTGCTCTTGATTCTGATGACTGGAAATAGTTATGGACAAACGGATTATAGGATTTCAGGGTATATTTCTGTACGGCCATCCCTTTATCTTGGCCGTATCTTCCGGCTGCGCTGGTTATGTATCTCAGATCTTAGTCTTCAAAAGAGTTTGCCTGCCAGGCAGCGATCTCATTACTTCAATATTCTTGACATTTATTGTTTGCAAACCGTCCCAGTTGTCCACGCAGCCTGCTGAAGTTGATGGGAGAGCAGGGCTGCTTCAGGAATGTTCTTCCTGAAGCACCGAAAGGAAATAACAATTCTGTCATTCTGAATAACCCCTTACGTAAATGCGTTTAAAATAGAGCCTCTGTGGTTTTTTTTTTCTTCCGACGTGTTCCTATTTTGGCTATTTAATTCCACAAATAAATGAGTCTTCCTACATACACAAAGAAATGGTCACACTAAAAGCATGTTGAAGATCAGAAGAACATACTTGGGAATCACCTGGTTCTGCCATCATGCTGTCCTTGAAGTTGTCCAAAACCAACTGAGTAACAGTGTCAACTGGGGGTTGGAATAGATGATCTCTGGAGGTCCCTTCCAACCCCTACAATTCTGTGATTCTGATTAAGGTGGAAGAGCAGAAAATCGTTTTACAGATAACTGCAGCTAAAGCCAGTTCGTGAACTTGATCACAATACTTTTACAAACTGTTTTGCTTGGTGTCTGTGAAGAAAAGCTAAGAGCTGGCACCTGTTTTCTCTGAGAACCATGAAAATGCAGCGTGTTGATAAAATACCATACAGAGCAAACCAAATTTCAGATACTTTGCTTTGTGTGTTTGTGTCATGTTTAAATTCACTCTAACAAGATGGCTTTAGTCAAAATTCAAAGGAATTAGTTAGTAGGTTAATACTTACTAATTGCAAAGGTGTTGGGTATGTAAACTACTGTAGTGCATTAATTAGCAGCACAGATTGCAGTGACAAATAGCGTTTATAGTGGTGTGAATGCAGACTGAAGACTTCCAGCATCCCACTGAGGAATAACAATCTTTCAAACTACTGGTATGATTTCTTCCTTTTCAAAACCTATCTGTATTTTTTCACTGTTGATTTTGTTAGGTTTGCACATTACGCACGGATTTGCACGTTACAAACCTGTTATAAATGGGGAGGCTGAGAGAGCTACGCTGTGTTTTTATATCACTGCAGCTGAGTTCCACAGCATCAACTCCATAAACGCTCCTTTGCTGTTTCTTAAAATCTTTCTTTTGAAACTGCATCTTCTCAGTTTGAAGTTCTCAAGAGAAGTGTCCCCAGTGGAAAGTTCCTACCAGGGCACCTCACTGGGGTGCTGTGCCTGCCTGGAATCCAGCAGAAGCTGGGCTCTGGTTCTGGTCCCAGGTTCGGGTCTCGGGTTTACATCATCCAGTCTACGATGCTGCTTGTAAGAGCGGTTCCTCCACATTAGCCTAGTGCTGTGTCTTCCATTTTTGTTTCTTTTTCCTGGTTTGGATAACTACCTGGATAGCTACTCCATTCATCTGTGGGCACTGTGCAGCAGCGCAGCATGCCGTGTGCTGTCCTGCTGATAACGTACCACGCATCTCATGCATGCTGAGGCCTCCAAGTGTTTCCCAGCACCGTGGGATGTGCCAGGACCCAGGCCAGAAGCAGCACTGCGGAGTTTTCAAACCCACTGCATTCCTTGGGTTCTGCAGTCCATCAGCGGGGTCTCCCACAGAGCCTGGTTAAAGTCAATATCCTGTGAACAACAGACTTTTGTTAGCAGTAAGTGCTTTACTTTGCTGCAGTGTTCTTGGGAAAAAAATGTGCTTAACACTGAATTTTTGGCACTAAGTGAGGCAATCGTTATTGCCCCAAACTACCCAGTTACTTCAGTGACGATGTTGTTTGGGTAGTGTTAGTCATTTACTTTGCAAAATGTCTTCTCACTGAAGCGTTCGGTTGGAAGGAATGCTGTAAAATGGATAAACTAAAATGAATGTGACAGAAGATAGTTAAATATATTTTACAGAGGAAATTTGAACCCTGCAGCTGGCCCAGCAGAGCAGAACAAATCTGCCCAAAGCGCTATTAGGAAAAAGTAAGCCCTTTCTTTTTTTCAAATGGTCATCTCCTTTACTTACTCCACACTTTAAAACCATACGGACTCTGACCGTTCTTGATCTGCTCCTCTTTTTTGGCATGGTTTGCATCGTATCCGACCAACCTGCTAGTTCTGTGTGCCTGTATGTTCTATGCCCTCTTTTTTTTGTTGCTGCTTTAATTAAAAATTTGTATTTTAAAAGAAGTTTTGTTACTCATATACATTAACTATATTATCTATGTTTTTTGTGACCCAAGACAGTTCCTCCTCAATGGCAGCCAGAGGTTGGACACCCATGGCTTACGCATTGCAGTTATGGCTTTTCGACCCATAATGGAATCTTTTATCTCCTTGTTCAAGATGACATCAAATTGCGGGAAGGATTTTTAGTCTTTGTTTCCAGGAAGCACTTGATTCTATTGGCAATGAATTGTCATTCCAAAAATACTAAAAATAAAAATATCAGAACGCTGGCATCCTTTGGCACTGCCTTCTTATTACAGTCTGAAAGCCTCTTGAGAGGCTCTGCCTATCATGAGTTATTCAGTAGTATTTAAGATGTTGAAAAAGACCAACGTGAGAAAAGGAGCTGATGTCACCTCAACAGGCTGCAGGTCCACGGCCCTTGCAGTGCCTCTGTTGCTGCAGTCCAAGGGAAGCCTGAAGAGCTTCATCCTGCAGAGCTGCTACTAGGGACTGCTGAGAGATCGATTCAGACACGCTTGGTCTGCTCTGTGGCCCTGAGCACTTGTGATGTAGCACTGCAGAGCAATTGTGTGTGATCAGCACTTTCCAGGACTTGGTTCCCAGTGGCACCAATAGAGCCACTTCATTACACTTAGGAAAAAGAGGCTGCCTTTGTCTTTTTTCTTCTATTCCTTCTTCCTTCTTCTATTTTTTTTCCTTTTTAGCGTTATAGATATTTGCTGCAAATGTGGAGGCAGCTGAGGAAGGCACCTCTGATTTAAAGGGTATAACTGCGAGTGGGTGGCTGTGTGCAATAAGGAGGGAAATGGTAGAAACTAAAAGCTTGCTCTCCCTTGTGCAGATCATCTGCCCGATGGCTTCTGGATGCAAATCAGAGCTGCACTGCCCCCCGGTGTCCTCTGATGATGAAGGTTGCGTGTGGGATGAAGAAGGATTCACTGAAGAAATGCTTTCATAGTGCAGAGGAAGCAACTAATTTTGTGCAAGGTATGCTAGCAATAAGGACACGAGACTTCCTGTGCCTGACCCCTAAGGAGGAGAGATATATAGTGGGTATGGTGGTGATGGGATGATGGTTGGACTCGATGATCTTTGAGATCTTTTCCAACCTTAATGATTTTGTGATTCTATATAACCAAACCCGTTTAGTCTGCTCCGGGCAGACTATGCTCTCCGTTCCACGCACACCACACAGAAAATGCAAAGAGTCAAACCTGACTGTTCGGAATGCTAGCTCGTTTTCCAATTTTGAATTCATTGCCTAAATAATCTGTAAGTTTTTCAAGACGCTCTGCTTTTATGGGCAGCGAGTTCAGGCTGCTATAGTGAAGTCATGTGTGAAGACTTCAGGTATCCAGACAACTCCGTACAATTCAGCAGATTCAGAGATTTCCAAAAAGCAGTAAAAGTTCAGGCTGAAACCTCTGAAACACAGAATGTCCACCACAAAGGCAGTTGCCCACGCAGCATCTATGCCACCTTTGCAAGGGCTGACAGACCACAGGGTCTGGCCACAGCAGTAGCATTCTCAGAGTCAGGTGTGGCTGCATTAAGTGGTCCTGAGGCTAATTGCATCGCTAGTTCTAGCTCTGGGTAGAGCTGTGAGGCTGCGAAATGCTGGTGGCAGAGCGAGTCGCTGGGTTGTGGCACCCGGGTGTGCCAGCAGTCCCTTCCCCTGTCCTGCCCTCTGCTCTGTATATGCACAGCAGCTCCAGCTGCCTGCTGGGCCAGGAGTCAAACAGTTTCTGAGATAAAACAGGAAAATGTGTGCCCATACACAGAAAACTGTTGCTTGTTATCTAGTGCCCTCTGCTGCTGTATACAAATCAGGGGTTCATTGGAGGGTCACACCCATTCTCCTTTAAGCAGCTCAAGCTGCATAATGAGCAGGGCTCTCCTTCCTCCTCCAGTATATCTTGGTAGCGTCTCCTCCACATGAGAAGGGTTTTCCTGGAAGGCAAGCACAGAGATTTGTATGTAGCAAAACAGAAAGGAGTAAGCAATGAAAGCAGGAAACAGGAGATTGAACGCATAACTTTAGGAAGGGACAAACAGAACAGGCTGCTGGGATGAGGGGCATAGAACTGGAATAAAATAGCCAAGTATTAGTAGCTAAATGGCACTGTACCCAGTTTACTGTAATGGTTACATAAAGTGGCAGTTCTCATTCTGCTGTTTTTTAGAGACAGAATCTTTTGTGCTTTTGCAATCACAGATTTTTCTCTAGGGGACAGCAGCGAAAATAACAGGAATAGAATTATTTATTGTTATATATCAAAGCATGGAAGCTGAAAGGCAAAATCAGCCACTACTTTTAAAACTGCTGAGACTCAGTTTTAGTTTTATTGAATTACTATACATCCAGATGAATCTGTTTGGGAATTGCATTTGCTGTTGGCTCAGTGTAATTCTGCCCTGGCTCCGGGTCCACATTTGGTCTTCAGGTTCTCTGAGTGTCACACTGTTCATTTTTGGGCTTTTAAAGTTCAGAAGGCAGAACTTTGGCACACAAACCATGTGGCCATTAAACAAACCAAGTAGCATCTACCCAAAACTGTGGTTAAGAAACAAAAATATCTGGTCAATTAATAGGAAAACTGCATAGCTGCAGTATCCTCTGTGCTCTGAATATTGCCAAACAAACCAGGGAGCTGGACAGCTTGAATAAAGCAGGAAGACTCCTTCCTGCCTGTGTGACTTGGACATCTGCTCAGCATCTGCCTTGGCTTCCAGATGCATGACTTGGCTACTAGTCAGACTTCCAGTAAACACATAGGATGACCTGAATTTGTACTGGTGTGAGCATCAGTGAACACCAACAGTCAGTTTATGGAGGCAGGCGACTCCTAGCACCAAGTGATGAATCAGTAGTGACAATTTGTAGCAGTTCACAGGGATTTTTCCTCTGTGGAAGATCTCTGGAGTAACAGTGTTCTCAGCCTGGCACCAGAAAACGTTACGTTTACATTAGTAAGTAATTTGTTAGGGGCAGATCAATAAACAGAAGTGAGACGCATAAGGTCTTACATCTGTGCCACGCTAAGTTACCTACCAGCTAAGATTCAGTCTGGTTCCCTGGGTTCACCATCTGTACCACATCAGTGGTCTGAAGCTGTCTGAAGAAGCTGTTGTTGGTTCAGAGCCTAATTTCTGCTGCTGGAATGTATGTGCTTTGCACCTGGATTGGAGGCTCTTCTTCAGCTGCTTCTTTTTGTCTGCCAAATGGTCTGCATTTTGTTTTTTTCGGTCGAATCTTTCAGGTCCAGCAAGAGGAAGACTAACCTTTTGCTAGTTTCCTTGCACTGAAGAGTTGAGTCTGCCTATTCCAAGATTTATTTTGGGCAAAGTATGCACAGTCATTCATAGTACTGTAGAATCAGGCTGGCTTGGGTTGGAAGTGACTGTAAAGCTCCCCCAGGCCCAACCCTTGCTGTGGGCTAAGCCCCCCAGCAGATCAGGCTGCCCAGAACCCCATCCAGCCTGTCCTTGGGCACTGCCAGGGATGGTGCACCCACAATCCGAGCAGTCTGTTTCAGTGCCCAACCACCCTCTGAGTAAATAATTTCTGCTGTGTTGTCATAGGGAGCATATCCTACAGAAACAACAGGAATGTGCAGAGTATAAACCAAACGTGCCAAGCAAAGTCCCCAGGCTTTGAAACTCAGAATCTGCTTTCAGGATCTTCATATGCTCAGCACATGCCTCCCAGCAGAGCCCATCTGCCTTGGGCTGGTGATCTGCACCATGGTCAGTGGGCCATCCTTATGTTGCCAGCTGCCACAGTCAGCATTTCTGGGGTGAAGTAGGCACAAGCAAGGGTGGGTAAATCCAAGAGGAAATGTGTTTGTGATGCTGCTCCCCTTGTGCTTCACAGAAGACACATCCATGACCCAAAATGCAAACGAAGGATTGTCAGAGTGTATCAGGCCTGCGCAAGCATTCTGTCTGACTTGGACGTGAACAGTGCATCGTCCAGTGGTGCAGCGTTCAGCTTTGTCACCATTTTATATATTGTAAATCAGAGAAGCTTAGTTCCCTCTCTCACCCCTTATTCCCATCAGCCCACAGACGAAGTGAGAATTTGCTGTATGGCTGTAAAAGCAAAAGGAAGGCTCAGAAGCTCTCCTATTCTTAAGTTTCAAACGAACAGCCAGAAAGTGGAGGAGCAAGGAAATCTGCTGATCAGCACCACAAGGCGTAGGTTTGATCGAATTTAAACTTCAGAACTTTGATAAAACTTTGTAAATGTTCAGTTAAAGGCAACATTAAAACAACAGACTCTTTTTTTTTCTTGGTGGCTTTGCTTGCCGGCTACAATGTCCCATATCAGAGCGGGAGGGTCAGGAGGAGAGGAGAAAATCCATCTGAAATTTAGCAGCTTAAAAAAAAAAAACACCCCAAAAAAACCAAACGGTTATAATCAGCTTGGGAGCTCAGTGGATTTGTGAAATCGTTTGGGATTAACAGGCTATTGATTGCTAATAAAACAATATTTAGCTTTGTCTG
>JANHGO010002679.1:0-29240 GCA_024606505.1 Aquila spilogaster
ATACTGAACTCAAAACATAGCACTGTACCAGCTACTAGGAAGACAGTTAACTCTATCCCAGCTGAAACTAGGACAGAGAGGTAGTCAAAGTCAGAGATAACATTTAAATTTTAATGTGCTGTCTTTTTTTAAAAAACAAAAGAAGTTTGCTGCCCAGACTGGTTTGTCTTTAGGAGGTTTAATATGCTGCCGCTACCTGTGTTGCATGTTATGGTGCTGAAGCATGGGTACTAGTTTAGGAAAGCAGGCATTTGCTGTGAATCAATAACCGGCACCTGCAGTGTCTAAATATTGATGGAGTTTGATATCAGCAGTAAATACAATTATTTTGGGTTGCAAGTATTTTAGCACAAACTTTTCAACACCATGTTCTGTCTTGTCTCTTTCTGTTGTCTGTCTTTGGCTATTTTAGTAAAGAATAATGAATGCAGGAGGCGTAGCGTAGTCAAGTTGATGCTTTGTGCTTCTCTTTTTATGCTTGTTAGAGCCAAATTCAACTTTTACTGACACAGCTTAGCCCTGAATGGTAAGTCATTTAAGTTGATGAGAAGTGAGTAGAAGGATGGTCTAAACAAAACAATGTGAGGATACTGGATTAAATTATCTCGTCTTCTGCTGATGAAGCTCATTGATGGAGGAACCTATCTAGCTGAAGTACCCTAAAAGCAATAAGTTGTTCATGGCTGTTTCATTTGTTGTTCTTTGAAGTTTGGTTAAAAGTTTTGACAGTGACAGTTTCCTCCTTGAGATTTGCTTTGTGCTGAATAAGAAGGAAGGGTAGAAGGAAAAGTGATTAATGGATGATGAGGCAGAGAAATTCCTGGGATACAAAACAGTCATGAGAAAAGAAATATGTGCAGAAACTGTACAAGTGAAGAACAAATTGAAAATAAAAAGAAAATACGACTTTGTCTTTTCTTTATGCTGTGCACTGTGACTTCAGCCTGTGGTCCAGTTGCAGACGGCCTCCTGAATTGGTCCAGGTACTAAGTTTTAGGGGAGACATGTTTTAGATAACCTTCCTTTGGATTAATCAGCAGATAATAAAAGCCATGGAGAGAATGAACCTGTAAATGCATACGCACCTATAAAGCCAGGAAAAATTGGTCTAGAGTTTGCATTTTACCATAGAACAACATGATACTGCTTAAATGTATTTGAGAAGTGATTTAGATTGGTATCGGTTTTTGCCTGGAATGGGCATATGGAGTGATAATTATATAACATGTTTTTCCTTGTGTAAGGAATGTCGTGAAAACTTTCATGCATGTGTTTAATTTTAAGCATGTGATTCGCACTATTGACTTGAATGACAAATCTATATTCACAAGCATAAATTAACGCTTTGTATGTTTTCTTGAGAAGGATGATGCAATCTGATCAATGTTTTTAATAGAAGTAATTTTTATGTTAGTAAGAGCAAAAATTATTTTATTTCTCTTTCTCAGCTATTGGAATAATACAGTGTATGTTTGCTATATTTTTATTTTTTTAACTGTATAAAGAGTCTAAATGTGATAGATTTACAGCTTAGTGTTTTTAAAACTAGTTTTACCCTAAACAGTTCTCCTAATATAAACATTGGAAGTGTAATCTCTAAAAGTGTGAAAGTATATTTCATATCAGAAGGATAAACTTGGTAAAAATAGAACACTAGAAGCCTTATATTCAAGATTCATTGCAGATTAAACTCAAAATCTGATCTGTGAAAGAACGTCACTGAAAATGTTCTGACTTCTTACACTAGCTGTTTTCTTCATAAGCATGGATTAAAGCTTAGAAAACCTTAGTTCTGAACTGAGGGATAGAACCAACAGGTCTTTTCCCTTCAAAGAAAGTAAAATATTGACTTGGGTTCTTTTTGGGGGACACAATATTAACAAGTAATGTATGCAATGCAATAGCCTGGGCAAAGCTGTTTTTCAGCCTAGGAGTTCAAAGTTCAAATAGTAATTTTAAATAGAGGTATCTGTATTTCTGGTTGGTGTCTGGTCCATACTTGCTTTGTGAAGCAATCTTGTAATACTGATTTTACACAGATATAAAGAAAAGGATCTGAAGAGAATAATTGGGTTTATGGCCTGAAGTGTATATGTTTAAAAAAAAAAAAAAAAATCTGTGCAGGGAGAACTACAGCATTGGAGATATGTTTATTTAATTATACATAGTGGGAAATGAGCTACTGTGTGCTTCATATTTTGTTGAAATTGGATTGTGGAATGTTTAAACTAGGTTATGTCATTGTTACATGTGATTACTAAGCAGTGAAACAGTATTCAGATGTTTGTGTATTGTGGTAATGATTGCGTCTTGTCTTCACAGTAAAAATTAGGGGATAGTGTAATATTGGCAGTTTAAATTTCCTTTTCAGTTAAGAATGAGGTGTATTAGACTGTGAGATATTTCAACAAATTGACACAGTGTGCTCTGTGATATGCAAGTCTAACTCTGATTTCCATTTCAGTGCCATTCCAACCATATGCCCAGCCAAAAGCAAAATCTGGCCCAAATTCAAATGCTGGGATATCCCAGCCTGCAGATAATTCTTTGCCAAGCATCTAGTTGTTAAAGATAAAACTATTGTCTTTAACTGAGAATTTGAAGCATGTCTCTCGTTTTCTTGTCTTATGAACTATCAAGGCAAGTCCTTGGTAGTCCTGATTGACTGTTGGCTTTCTCGTTCAGCCCTGTATAGAGAATACCCAATTTCGTGGATAAGAAAAGATAACCTTGTGCAACATGAAGCCCAGTGCTGAAAAACTGGCATTCAGGAATTTATTTCTCCATTTCAGCAATGGGGGCAGCTACCTGTGATTCTGGCTGCATCTCTGTGGTCCATTACTAACTGACTGTCAATATCATTGCTGAGAACAAAAATTTATCTTGGTTTTAAGCCACAGAAAAAGGTCTACCAAAAATAAAAAGCCAATTAAGCAAGCCCCCAGGATTTAGTTTTCTCATGAGAAGTGAGGAGCCGACTGATGTCACTAATAGTATCTCTTTATTATGACTCTCTTCATCAAGGTGGATTAGACCAAGGTAGCATTTTTTCCTTTAGTAAAGGAGTTTCTGTGTATAGAATCAAGAAATACATCGATAGGTATTTTTCTGAGACATTCGGTAGTGTTAATTATATTTCCTGTCAATAAAACATAGGATTGAATAGCAATCCCCTCTAATAGGTCTTGTCTTTCCTTTCAGACTGAGTAGAGCAAATCATTACAGGCCATTTGTTTCTGCATCTTCCCTCAGGACCATGCTCAGAGTCCCACGGGCTTATTTCTTTCTCTGTTAAATATCTATGAAAAGCTTCTGGGGGAGTTGACTTCTGGGGGAGCATGAACTCAAGTACTAGAGTATACATAAGACATTCTTTTCAGCTTTAGGTACTGTTTACATTGAACATAACCATGTGTTTTAATGGCTGGTCAAAATGAATGTGTACGTGAAGGAGCAGCTGACTGTAAATTAAATCGGGGAAAGCCTGAAGGAATACTGGAGGAAAGAGAAATGTTTCACAAAACTGCCTCTAGCGAAGGAAGTTTGTTGTTTGACAAGTTCGAGGTCTTTCCCGCTGCTTACTGGTATGGGATAACCTAGTAAAGTTCATAGTAGTAAAACATCCATCACATCCTGTAACTGACCAGGAGACTTGGAGGCTTGCTGCATGCAGACTAACCAGAATGACCTGATTGTTTATGTCCTTTTGATTTAGTTTTTGCAACTTCCTATTATAGATAAAAATGCAGCCTATATGGCTTTAAAAAAAAAAGAGAGAGAGAAATTACTGTTTTAGAGACTTGAAGGAACTCAAATGTCTACTCCTCTTGGACATAAAGTGTGTCTAATAATTAACAATCATAGCAAAGTATATATAGTTTTGCGTGTTTTCCCTAGAGATAATTTTGTACTGTTTGCAGAGCATTAGATTTGCGAAGTAGCTAAAGACTTCTCTACGTGGTAATGTGTTAAGCTACAGAACCAAAACCGAGCTTTGATTATACATATATGTAACACATATGCTTAACTTTTGGGTGGGTTTTATTGAGTTGTGGATGCTTTTTCCTTGTCTACACAGGATCTAAACATGTTGTTCAAGGTGCATATAAAGTATACAGTGCCTGTCTCTAGCAATCTATGTGAACCAGGTGAATTGCAGGTATGAACTCGTCTAACAGGGCAGCTAGGAGCACGCTTGCTGCAGAAGGAAGACTCCTTAGCAGGATAAAGGCAATACTGCTTGCTGGCTTGCTGTATAATTCTGAATGTTCTGGAGTCCTTCAAGGACTTGGATTGCAGCTCTAACCTGACCAGCTCTTAGTATTGATAGATGTGTTTTAACATGTTTTACGTCATGTGGCTGGTACAGTGTTGGGGTTTGAGACCAGAGTCAGTGAATTCCTTTGCGGTCACCATGTTCTTAGGAGCAGTTACTGGGACAACTTCGAGGTGGACCTCAGCAACAGTGAATTTAGAGATACACCGAATTGTGTGACCTAATTTGTGAGATCAAATTAACTTATCTCACATTTATTAAAAATACATATTACATTCAGGATCCTAGCTTTTTTTTACTACCATGCTAATGCCGTGTGCTGAGCTATTGTTGTTTCCCAAAATAACAAATTCATCTTTGTTGTGATACAAGAAAGAACATGTCTAATATTTTGCACCAAGAAATTTTCCACTAATGCATTTCTGGAAGGCAAAGCAGAATTTTGTCTTCCAATGAAGCATTTCAAATGCAGTTTAATTAATTTTATTTGGGTTGTTATATTTTAAATTAAAATTATTTTTACATTCCTGTTGGGGAGAGGTATTTTGAAAGGTGCCTGTCCCTTTGGCATCTCAGCAGTGAGCTAACATTCAGAGAAGAACATAGCCTTTAGCCTTTTCTTTTAATTAAACATCAGAAGACCCAGATGCCAAAGGGTGAAATATATTTATTTTGTCAAACTCTTTCATCCTTGTCGGTTGGATTGCAAGATTAGTTTGTAGTTGAGTAATTTAGGCTCTTTTGTCTTACTGGATGTGTTTTTGGGACTGTCTCTGTATCTTGAGCAACTAACATTTTATTTTTCTCTTAGAGAAATAATGGTGTTTAACACATGCTTAGCATGTATTACCATAATTTTTAAGTTGAGGTACGTTAAAAATCCTACAATATCTTTTTTTTTTTCCCTGCATAAAAACACTCTCAGCATGGACTGTTCTAAGCAAAACGTCACTGTTTACAGATAACTACAAGGGAGTTGGCAGGCAGAAAGGAGAAAAAGATTAAGGTAAAAGTGAACAAAATGGGCTTACAAGTATGATCAATAAAACAAAAAATATACTGTTTTGTGTTTTATGTACACAAAAAATTAGTACAGCACTTAAAAAAACCAAAGAAGGCATGTGCAGAAATCATATGGTGCAAAGTTGCCTTTAGTTATCACAGCAAGAAGGGAATTATGTAGCATTTTGCTAAAGTTTGTTGGGACTTAGAAATCTTGTATTCATCTTCAAGAGGAGAATTGCATTTACCCATCTATTTTCAGATCTGTTTTAAATCTTCAGGGTACCGTCATTCTCAGAAGGCAAACCAAAGACAATAAGGCAATGAATGATTAAAAATAGTCAAAAGTTACTGAATTTTAACAGTACTCTAAAGCATATGGTTTCTTTTTTTGTGGCTCACTCATTTAACTAAATCAGTATTTGATCACTACTTCAAAGTAATTCTCACACAAAGAATTTGGGAAACATTGTAAAACTGCAAGCAGCCATCCCATGGGAGAAAAAAGACTGCTGAAAATTCACAGAAGAAAAGCTCCCAGAACTGCCTCTGCCTTCTGCCTGAGGAAAGTTTTACAGCTTGGTAGAAGGGGCCAGAGGGAAGAGCCTGAGAAACTGATGCTGCTTTTCAGGAGAGTGTTTTATCTGCTCACCTCTTTGAGCTTCCTAGGGAAGACAACAATGAGGCTGAGTTAGGCTGCAGGCCAATCTATCCCAGGATCCCTTCTTCAACAGTAGCCAATTAAATGGATGCTTAAGGATAGAATATGGGGTAAGATGTTGTGGTAACTTCCCCCAGTACCTTGTGTTTTTGTTTCTTAGGTCTTAATTTTTCTTCCACATATTTTCATTGCACTTCTTGAACCAACCTAAATTCTTGGTTTTCACAACATCCTTTAACTGTTACTTTCATAATTAGTTGTGTGAATAAAGTACTTCTTTTTGTTTTAAACCTGCTGCCTATTTTTTTGACACCTCCTATTTTTTGAATCAAGAAAGTGAATAATAAATAAAGAAATAATGAATACTTTTTCTCTGCTTATTGTCTCTGTGCCACTCTTGAATTGTCTCTGGCATATCCCCTTCAGTCATCTCTATTCTAACCTGAAGAGCCATTATCTGCTTAATTCTTGACACAGAAGCTTTTCTGTATGTCTGACCATCCTGTTTGCTTGTCTGCATGCTTCTAGGTTCAAGAGTGGTGGTTCTTTCTATTTCTGTGGTCTGCTCCAAGAAATTTCTTAGTATTCATACATAGCAGAATTAGATTATGATCTTAAAGAACTGATTTTAAAGAATAGTTAGCAATTACTCTGAGAACTGTTGTCTATGTGATGGTAGCTGTTTTAGAGTCCATGATTAGGCATGAATATTCAACCCATATGTTACTTTGTATTTTTTAAGTTACATTTTACATGAAGTTATGACCAAATGGCCTCCAAAGGTTCTTCCAGACAACTTTATTCTGTGATTTGTAATCCTGTTGTACAGGCACTTCAGTTCATGAAATCTTCCTTCAATTCTTTGCAAGTAGTGTTCTTTTTAAAGAAATAATTTTGCACCTTCTACAAGGTTTAATCCACTTTTACTCCCATTTCAATACTGCTTATTAATTTTTGACCAACGGATGTCCAAGCATGGATTCCTTTGGGTGACCCTTTTGGAAACCAGCTTCTATTTGAAAAGATGTTACTGTTTCAACATTTTACTTCCTGTCCTTTTGCTGCTTATTTATCTGGGGGGAGCTTTGCCTCTCATATTGTGAAAACTAGAAGAGAGCCTCATAGTGAGTCCTGTTAAAATTATTTTGCTAATCTGTATTAATATATAATCTTGATACTCATGTTCATTGTCTACTTCAAAAAAACTCTAAACAATATCCCCTGATTTTCCTTTAAAAAGTATTTTTAGTCTTTATATTATATTTATCCATATATTTGCAAATTTTGATTTGATAGTAGGCTTTACCAGTCTGCCTTGTACAAATATCAGATATCCGTGTTGGGACATCTGTTGATTATAACGGAGTTGCTTTAAAGCATTGCTTTCACACTTAACCTCTTATTTCTATGGTACTGAGGCTGTTTTAAGAAATAGGTTGCAGATCACAATTAAACTGCTCAGCAATTTCATATTTGAATTTATTTAGTACTTAGTCTTTCCAAGTAGTGACAGTATAAAAATTGATGTGATTGATTTTGCAGTAGAATCAATTCATTCAACCCACTTGTTTTAACCCTTTGATGTGGTTTATCCAGGAAAAAAGGTCAGGTATCTTTATAAGGGATTTAGAGAAAGCACTTGAGTTCAGCCCCCATTGCTGCTCTTGCTGACCTGCAAATAAATAGAAGACATGTTCAGTCTTGCACGTTTCGGAACTTGCATTTCTTTAGCTTTAGTGTGTAACAGGGAATTAAATCGTAACTTCATTATCTGATATCTTGAAAACATGCCTCAGTTCCACTAACTTTAGAGGATATTCTTTAACCAGCGCATTTGGAGCAGATGTGGGGAGAGGAGAGAGCGTGAGGCACTATATCTTTTAGTTTAGATGATAAAGCAGCATGTTTATGGTTCTTGGATTTTTTCCTTAATTGGGTTTGACAGCAATAAATTGCATGAAATATGATACAACAACAAAAGCTGCATGTATGGATCATAGCTTTCCTTCCAGAATAGCATCTCACCCCTGGCATTAGCAGTCATCTTGCAACTAGCAGTAATCATTTTAGTACAGTGGAATTCACTTAATGCCCCTACGTCTTCTACAATTTAAACGTGGGTTTTTTTCTTGGGGGGTATGTGTGTGTGTAGTTATTTTTCCCTGTAAGACTCTACAGGTTGCCCTATAGTTTTCCCCTTCTTCCTTTTTTGCCTGATTGTGGGGAGAAGAGAGGATAAATAAAGAGAAAAGCTCAAAAGGAAAAGAGTATGAGACTTAATGATGGAGACTTAAGTCTCTGGCTGTTCTCGTGCATTGTGGGCTGGTTTTGTTATTTGTCCGTTTCTGGTGGTATTGATTTAAGTCCCGTAATTGTACTTTGCTCTGCACATGGCTCAGGCATCTGAGAAACTTTTGAATGGTCAAGTAATCTTAAAGAGCTGATGCTGGGATTTAAGTATGTAAGTGGTATTCTTTGTCAGGGCAGTATTTTTGGGAGAAACAACCAACTCTGGGTGTTCTGCTAGTGTCAGTTTGATCTCTGGTGATTCTTTGATGTGACTACAGGCTGTTGCCACAAGGTGTGGTGCGTTTTCCTACTCAGCTGTTCCCTCGCTGCCCTTTCTTTTGAATCTAATGATTGTCTGGTCACAGAGCTAAGTCACTTCAATGAGAGAATGGAAAACTCTCATTGGGAGAATGGGAAAATGGGAGGCAGTGGCAGCGATGGGGAAATAAGTGATTTTCTTTCTCATTGGGTTGGTGAACCAGCTCAGTCCTGAGGCTGCACAGTTAGTGGGGGTGCAACAGAATACACTCATCCTCGGTTAGACGTAACTTCAACTCATATCCTTTATTGCTTTCAGGTATGGTTTATGTCCTAATGAATTATCCATTGTTTGCTGGAGTACACATTCAGACTGGACACAGAAAATAGAAGGAGAACCTTCACTATTGGGAAGAAGAATATACGAAGATTTTCTTGGGGGGAGGGAAAGAAACAAAAAGGCTTTAAGATGGAGCCTGATTATTATGGCAAGACTGACATCTTGAGAGGGGACTGGATTTGATTCCCATCTTTATTGCCTATGATAATTTACGAATAACCTCTTGATTTTGCAACAAAGATCAAGTGATCATGGATGATTTTATTGTATATTTTCATTTTTATTTTTAAAACAACACCCTTTTACTGCTTATTATTTATTCACCATGTGATCCATCTTCAAGTTAAGGACTTATTTATATGTAAACACAGAAAATTAAGCGATTCAATTTTTTAAACAATTTTTAAAACTAGTACTAAAAATTGAAAATATTTTTCTTTGATAAAAAGGGAGGGAGTTTGCAGAAGCTTTAGTGCATCAGAGTAGTAAATAATTTTTGATACACCAGTTCTGCTAGAAAAGAAAGGGTAACTTCTAAATGAAGACAGTGAGACCAGATAATATGTAAGATATATATATTTTTATACTCAGTGGATACTTAAAATGTGGTCTGAATGTCTGTGTATAGGTATGTCAACTGAATGAGGCTAGGGATACTACAAATTTGTGGAAAAGCTGGAGGTATCACAAAATACTATGCCTTTTGGATGTCTTAGAAGTTATTTTCATAGATTGCCAATGCTTTAAATTTGCAAAGTAGTGGCATAAAACCAAAATCACAAGTGTATGTTATTTAGGGATAAACAATTTTAACTACATTGCGGTAACAGCGAAATACGTACTCATCCTTTTATACTTTTAAAACACAAATATTTTGTAAGGAAAGCAAGTCTTGTGCTCTTTTCCCAAAGAAAAAAAAAATATTCACTGTAACCTGTACAAACCAGAAATCAGTAGGCATACTTTTTGAAAGCAAGTTTGTTTCAGCCAAAGCAACAGTGTTTTTTCATTGCTTAACATAATGCCATAATTCTTGGCAACATTCATCTACAGATGCTTCCATGCAAAGAAGGTCTATATAGCCTGAAATTTGTTTGCATTTAGATTAAGAACTGTCAGTTAAGAAGTAAAAGAGGTATCTGCCATAATCAGGGTAGAGGCCACAGAAAAGAAAAATTGCTGAAAGAGGAAGATCACAAGAGTGTTTAACTTGAAAAGCTGAAGGATTATGTAGCAGTATGAAGAGGGTGTGTGCAGGTAAGATTATTCTGTCATTTGCTGGAACCTGTCTGCTTTGCCAGGCATCAGCCACTTCCCCTTCATGTTATGTAATAATTGAAAACTCCTCTATTGCCAGAGACTTTATTTCTTGTACGTAGCAGAAATGGAGAGTGAAGTCTGTTACCGAAGAGGCAGATGCTATTAGTCAATACTGAGCACAAAAGAAATTGTGTGAAAGATAATTTAATTTTCATTTTTGCAATGTTTGATGAATGAAATCAGCCCATTTTCAACAATGGATGTTTTTAAATTGTGAGACCTGTGAAAGATTCTAGGTGGCATAGGTGTGTGTTTTCATGGGTTACCATCTTGCTGGGCATGATTATTATTTTAGTGTACAGTATCTGTACACTGAAGTGTACAGTGTGTTCAGCAGGATGACTAAAACCATTTATGCTGAATAGACTTGTTGAAAGGTAGGGCTGCTTCCTGTCATGCCATGCTTTTGGGCACACTGCAGGTGAGATTTGACAAACATATTCTTACTGCAGTATATTTATTTTTTAGAAGGGACAAAGCTTATGTTTGTTTATATGTAATTGACCAAGTTCTTGTCAAAATTATTCAATCTGTGAATGCTCAACGACAGAAAACTATTTAGGTCCTGTATAAGATTCATGAGATTTCACAGTATTAAATTCAGTTTCCAAAGTGGGGCTTTTGTTCTCAAGCCTTTTTCCTCTTACTGCTTGCTGCAGAATCATCCCTGGGCAGGCAGAAGGTAGTATTAAAAATATAGCTCAGAGTAATTACTTCTGTGGAATAATGGATTTGTATTTTCCAAGATTTGTCCATGTTTTTCAGAGTCTTTTGCTGCACATAATCTACTACTGTCTGGACACACCTTCATAGCTCATCTATAGTATCTGCCCAATGTAAGTTGCTAGCTCCTCAGGGCAGGTACTTGTTTGAACAAATACACATTTTAGAATGCCATGCCTGTCTATGGCACCACATTAAAAGATGTGGTAATTAACACTGGTTAATTTTCATACCTTGTGCTTTTATAAAAAACAACACCTTGTGTAACACACTTTTTAATACATATGCCAAAACTGTAGTTTGCTCAATTTTAAAGAAAATAATGAAGCTTCTTAATTTTGAGGCAACATTATTTTTAAAATTTATGTCCCCAATTCACCTACTACACTACATTGAAATGATGAATTTCATTACTTGGTCAAAACAAATGAAAACTGTATTTTTGAAACCTGATTATTCTTTATTGTTTAGTCACATGATAAGACATTTAGCACTCAGCCATTTCTAATGTTTGTTTAAAGTGCTGAGATTCTTCTCAATCTAGACAATTCCAAAAAACCCTTGATCTCACAAAGACAGCTGCCTGTGTCACTGCAAGTAAGGACTAGTTGCCTGAATAAGCATTTGAAGTTAAATTGTACAAAACACAAGAGCTTGTCCTTAACACTTGTTTGGAGGAAGACATGCTATGAAAAGGAAACCAAGGTCTGTCAGCGAAAGTAGAATAAGTTTTCACTCTAATTTATCACAAAATATATGTGGCTATGACCATTATAAAGTCAGTGACCTTCCTAGCTCTATTCTGCTTTCTTTCAGTGCAGTCCTGGAGAGAGCCCTCTTTTTTGAGAGAGGACAAACTGCAGACATCAAAGTTTTAAATGCTGAGTACCTGGTTTTGAGTATAAATAATACAACATGATGTTGGAATTGCACATGAAATTTCTGTGATTTTAAACATGCTTTCTTGCATTTGCAATCCACAGTTATCCATCTAGGGCATGTCCAGGTTTTCTAAATTAATGTGCTAAAGTTTCTTTGTCAAGCTTAAAAAAAATTTTAAAAAGATTTGACAAGTGCAGCTGGAGCTAGTGGTACTTGACCTTTCTAGTACTTCGTACTTGACTTTCTGAAAATAGGATCCTTTATTGCCGCAGTTACATATGGATGTACAAAACCAAATGTATGTATTTTAAAAGAAGACTGAATGTTTGAATGATGCCTAGACAGCTTCTGACAATGTTTGCTGTGCAAACAGGAATGGGTTGGCATTTGTCTGTCAGTAGATTCTTTCTGCAGGTACTTAACTAGTTTTCAGACTGCTTTTGGTCTGTTGTAACATTTTGTCCCCCAACTTCCCCAAATCTTCACAGTTTCTTTTCCTTCTGTTCTGTTTTGAGAAACAAAAAAGAAATTTAAACCTGAGGATTGAATCTGTGAGAGTTGTGAGCAGAACCACTATAAGACACAAATGGTCATTGGTCATCTAAATAGTGATAGGTTCATTCGTTTCCCAAAGGGCAGCGCTTATGCCTTTCTCAATTTTAAAAAACATGGCTGTTCAGAAACATTTCTGCAGTGCCTGTTTTTTCTTGCACAGAGGCAACAAGCTTCCAGATTCCTTAAAATGAATGTCACGATGTGCCAAATGTCCCTGCTTAGGAGTTAAGTAAGAAAATGCCTTCTGTTGGAGTTATTTTTCTAAATAAAAAAATCAATTCTGAAACTTCAGTTGGATTCTGAATTTTCTTAGCTAAATTGCTTATTTCTGATCAAAATAAATGCTAGCTGTATTTATAGGAGCACTAAGCTAAGCATAAAGTTTGGCCTTGACTTGGAAGACCTGGTAAAAAGCTGTTACTGAGATGGTACTGTCCACCTCAGTGAGTGTCCATGTTCCCATGCTGCTGATTTTGCTAATTTATGTTGTCACTAAGTATAGAGAGTTATCCTCAAATATCTTTGCTGAAAAAACATTTGAGCTAAGTCAAATACTGATATTCAGAGCAGGGAAAGATGTCCGTTTGTCTATGCATGGTTCTTTAAGCAAAACAAACTACTGTAAAAAAAAACAACCCCAAACAGCCTATGTAGAAATATTTCAGAAGTCACACAGTTTCAAAAATGCAACCATATAAATTGAATAACATAGCTAGACTTGTTTATTTTCCTTATAATGAATTCCTGCTATGATCTGCAATGTAGTTACAAGTTTTGCATGGATCTTAACTGGAAAATGGAGATACAGCTACTTAAAAGGGGGCTTTTTGCTAATGATCAGGTCTACAAATCCTGAAGAAGCCAAAGGACTTCCTGAGTTGTGGTGTTTTTCTGTTTCTGATAACAAGTTGTTGATCAGACTGTGCAGACAGATTTTTCCTCCCACACATCTTCATTTTAGTTGATGATTGACCATTTTTGCAGAGGTGTCTGCCAAGAATACAGCTTATATATGCCGCATTAAAAAGAAATGGTGGAAAAATTGAGTCTTTGAATAATTACAGAAGATTTGACAGGTAGTAAAGGACTGGAGGAAACCCCAAATGCTGCTTCCAGAAGGTTTTAAGGAGGTACAATGGTAGGAACAGTTGAGGGAGGACAGTCACAGAATGCAGGGCTAGGGCTGTAAAAAAGAAAATAACTTCTTCAGTAGTTTTATTTGTCCTGTAGGATGACAGTCTTTAAGTCTTCTGTTTCTGTGGAAGTGGAAGAGAAACATGAATGTTTACCAGATGTTTGGAGTGCATTACAAATTTGTCATCTGAATTATGAGATAGTGAAGATTTTTTTTTTTTTTTTTGGTGCTTGTGAGTTCTCTGTTCATGGAAGAAAGCTCTGCCAGGGCTGCTCTACTTGTATAACTATATAAGAAGAACCTTAAACAGTTAGTTGAGTAAGGCTTATGGTAACTGTTAAATGTTTTAATAATCAGCCTTCTGAAGTTTTTTGACTTAAAATTGAGTCAAGCAGCAACTCAGGGGTTGTGGTTAGTCATGTGAAAAATATTGAGACTTTATTGAAGAGTACTCAAAGACAAAATGGCTAAAGAGAAGACAGACAAGTGAAATACTCAAAGCTGATTTTTAGGCACTGTCAGCATTTCAGTCATATTGCCTGAATGTAAGGCTTATAAGCAATATCTAAAATTAGAACTTTTAATTATGATGACATACAAAAATAATGACTTAAGACTGGGAGAATTAAAAGTTCAATTAAAATATCTTCTTTGAGGTATGTCTATGTACTTATTCATTGTATTAATTTTGTCCAATAGTAATTATTTAAATCGTTGCCGCTCTGAAGAGTGCACTTAAAAGACTATGCTGGCATGTTCCATGTATGTGAGTACTGTTCTGTAATTTGTGTCATAAGCACTCAGCCTAAAGTTAAAAAAACCCCCAACAAACCCACCTATTTTCTTTTGCGTCATTAATAGACAGCCCCAGAAACTGAATGTAAGTATTTTTTTGTAAATTATGTAGGGTTGCTTTTCTCCTGTCTCCTCACCAGCTGAGAAGTCCTTCTAGACAAGTTTTGCCTTTGGCAGTAACTGTACAAAGCTATTGACTTCCACTGGTTGTGGAGATAGATGGCACTGATTAGGAATTAAGAAGCAGCTCTCTTGATAAATGCAAGAGAGGAGAATCCAGTTTACCGTTAAGTCTGCAACAAAATGATTAGGAACAGGAATTTTAAACAGCTGAAGCTAGCAGAGCTGATTTGAAGAACATACAGAGAATGCCAAAGGACTGTGTTTTCATGTAGTCCATGCTCAGAATAGGGCTTCCCTTTAACTAGCTTTTAATAATATTAGTATTGGACCAAGATATTGCCAAAAAAGGTGGCAAAAGCTGATGTTTTTTGTCATGGATGCTCATATTGTGGGTATAACTGTCCACTTGCTATTCACACTGCTGTCCTTACCATTTGTTTCCCTCTTTCTTTTTTTATCATAACTCCTTGTTACTTTATTATCTGCAGTTATGCTTCTTGATCTGAAACCTTCACGGTCTAACTTTACTTACTGTTCTGTAAATACTAATTTTGTATTTCTTCACTTTTATTTAAATACAGTGTCTCCTTTACCTGTGTGTCTTTAGTTTGTGATGTTGAAATGATTCATGATGCTCTGGGTCACTGTTCAGACATTTACTCCAATGAGACAATGAGATACTGTTGTGGGTTACTTTGCCCTCATTTCCTGGTTGGAGGGTGAAGATGGCTGGAGATACACTTGCTCTGAGATTTGAGATGGAGTGTTTCTTCTGGTCTTTGCTATGGAAGGCTTATCAATCACTAAATGTCAGTCTGTTCCTCAGCAGAGCTGCATTTCCTATTTTTGTAGCTACAAAAATATAAACCAAAAAGGTTTAAAGCAAGTTCAGAGTCTCCAAACAGACACCCAAACCTCTCTTTTGGTCAAAGGAAGGACAGAATTAGTGAGACTTCATGTCATTTCCTATAGGAGAGGCTTATGTCATTGTGTTGAGATTCTGGAAACATTAAGATGTGGCCTTGTCAGATAGTCTAAAATTCTGTTTCAGATTCAAAGCCTCGTGGAAGTCAGGAGGCTTTCTTCCATTACATTAGTGGGTTTTGGATCAGGTTATAAATATTTTTTGACTGGGCTGTATTTTCCCGAGAGAAAAAGAAAGTCATCCTTCAAGACTCATGTTACCTAGGAATGGATGTTTAATGCAGACAAAGCTGTTTTACATCTTTGTGCTAATAGTATATAGTATATCCACAAATTCACCTTTGAACCGTGGTCTTCTATACTCTATGTCATTATCCTGTATGTTAAAATGATCCCTGCCCAAAGTGTAAACCATGTTCTGTATGGCTTGGAAGTAACAGATGCTGGAATCAATTTTGACAGATAGAGGTCATCATAGGGCATGCATTATGCATGTTGTTAGCAAAAAATAACATTTTTGAATCTCAGCATGAAACTCTGAGGGTCATTCAGTGCTGTTCATAAAGGCAGAGCTGCTGTAAGGAATACAAGTAGTTTGTTTATACTTTCTCATCATTTCATATATAATGGGTATTCTAATTTACTATGTACTATGTTAATTCTAAAATGTAACCTTCTTCCTTGACTTGTAACTATGAGTTTAAATACTCAAATTTGTGGTATGGTTTATGAAAGGTTTTATTTTTCTATAACATAGCTGAATTGGTACTTCGTAAACGCTGACTCTAGCACACTTTCTGCTTTTCTCATGAGCTACAATTTAGATTATCAATTTGTGTTAGGTCTGTGACCCAGAGCTTGGCTATGAAGACTTTTCTAGGAATCTGGGGTTTTTCCTGGTTTCCGAGTGAAGTAAATTTCATCTATTTATTGGTGGAATAACTGGATCAGTTTGCTTTTTGATTTCAAGGTTGGAAACTGCAGGCCTGGTTTTGCATCTTTAAATTAGAAAGTTTCCTGACAAAACTTTCAGTCATGTGGAAATCTGACCTCATAGAAGCCAATGGGATTTTTAACATTAATTATAGTAATGCATGGCTGAATCCTGACCTTGTCCTGTGTGTTCAAATTTTATCTGCTTGTAAACATACTCATGAACAACATTTTTGTGCTGGATATGTTTCCAGAAGCTTTCTGGAGTTGTCAGATCCTCTCAGTACTGCAGCTATGTACATCACAATGGCAGTGTCTCTAATGCTTATCATATTTCACATTTCAGTCATTAATGCGTAATGTTTCTATACTGTTTCTATCACAAATAATCCATAATTACACTTTAAACATTTCAGGACTCTGTAACATACTGCTTTTTCTTGTCTGCATTATTATACTACAGCAAATACTCAGGATTCTTAATGAGTATATTTGTGATGAATCCCTGTGCCAATTAAGAATGAAATTTCAAGATAGACAAGGAAAATACTCTACATCTTGTCTGTCTGAACTTCAGTAAAGCAGGTGGTATACTGCCTCAGAAGAATTGATCCATTATGAGAAGAGTCTAAAAGAACTTGGCTCATTTAGCCTAGCAAAATGGAGGTTAAAAGGGGTATGATTGCTCTCTATAACTATGTTATGAAAATAAATGCAGACAAGGAAAAGAACTATTCAGACTGCCTCCTCTAGATGTATGTAAGTTGGCCATGAACTACTTTACACTGGAAAGTAGAAGATTCTAAATGCTCAGAGAGTAAAGTTCTAAAACGAACAGTAGAAACAAATTAGTTTTAGGATAAGCTTGCTAAACAGCTGAAAGATTGTTTGAGCTGCTTCCTGTGATAATGATGGGACTTGATCCATCACACTCCAGTGTACTTTTTATAGGTTTAGGATGTGAAGGGCTGACCAAATTCTATCCAATTAAATGTACACCATCTCAATGTTAATCTGCTAAACTGTTTCTGAGCTACTATCATCAAATCTGTAATTATATGGTGAAAAGAAAGTTGAGTATTCTGTTTGGAGGTCTTTGAATGTTTACCTCAATTTAGTAACTTTTCTGTACCCCATTTATTTCTTCTGTGCTTAATGGTGATATAAGGGAAGTTCTGCGAGAAGAACATTTATCCATGGAAAAATAGCTATTCCAGAATAATATGTGCTTGTTTCTGATTGATTGATTCAAAGATTTCATTTAGTCTTTTGTTCCTGGAAAAACTGATTTTTCAAAAATGTTTAAAATCATGTAACAGGGACGGGTCCTTTTGATGATATTTTCATACAACAAGTAGAACACATTAGTTGTACATTCACTGCTTTTATATCTTTGATCAATACAGGCTGTTTATGCATGTCTGGTATTGGTGATACTGAAATGAATATATTCTCTGTGACTCAGACACTCCTGTTGTTGGAGAGCGAATTTACTTTCAGTTGTTATACTTCAAGGTACAAAGTACTTTCCAGAATCTGAGTCAAGCCTAACATGTGCTTAAAGAATTAGCACCAGAAAATAATTTCACTTGTTTATACGTGCATCTTTGATCAGCGGCCTTGAAGCTAGGACATAGTATCATTCCTAAAGTGGGTGAATGAAAGTAATACAGTAAATAATGAAATCACAATGTTCTTCTGTATTATTGCCATGTATGGGAATCCTGGCATATAGCCATGTATCCCTGTTATTCCAGATACTGGTTTATGAGGTCTGGTGATAGTGCGTATGCGTTACACTGGGCAGTGTGTGTTCCTAGCGAAGACAACACTGAGCACAAAGAACTCCTAAGTAGACCAAAGACAACAGTTGGATAAAAGTAGGTAGTAAAATTGCAGTAGAAGAATAAGATTTGTTGGTCACCATAGTAGAGAGCAGCTGTAGCACATCAATGCTGTAGTTGTCACAATTTCTGTAGGCGTTATGGCAAAGAAGTTTTAAGGAGGGATCTGAAGCAAGGTAATAAAGTCTGTTAAGACCCTAACCTGTTAGTCTGTTTTAAATGAACAGGATTATTTCTAGTGATGTGAAGAGGTGTTAGATCAAATCTTCCAACATTGTATCTGCCAATGGAATTTTATAATCAAAATTGCTGTGGATTTTTACAGAATTAAGCATATTGAATTATACACAAGTTTTCTAGGCATGACATGTTTTAACATGATTAATTCTGTGTTAACTTTTGAATAATTCTGCTAGTTGGCACAGCGTGGTTTTTTTGCTCATGTTCTCTTAGCCTGGTTTTCAGAGATGCCAATAATCATAATTACCAGTGAAATAGCAATAAGTAGTCATTTTACGTGTGTCTGTGATTATTAATGTCAGCAGTATAGTATCTTTACAAAAAACCAGGATTTGCACTGAAAAGTGCATGAGAGTATTTCTTGATTATCTTCTGATGAGATCAATGCAAAGGTAGTGTTTCAAGTATATTGTATGTGCACACTAAAAATGTGATAAACTAAATCACCTGATACAAGGTTTCATAACATGAATAATTTTTTGCGCATTTGTTTCAACTTCCACATATCTCTCCGAGATGAGTGCATGCTTACAGCTTGTTTATCACATATGCAGAGCTATCATTTATAGTGTGATGAGGGAGTTCCCTTGCATTAGGACAAAGTTGTCAGCTTTGAATAGATACTTGTATGCAGCATTGCTTCTGTTTGCCATGCAATAGATGCAACATTTCTTGATGCTGAATCAATATTTGAAAGCATGACAGTCTTCAGTTGAGAGATAAAGTGATGTCTAGTACTTACCTAATTGGAATAACGGCTTACTAACAATTAGGTGCTCATTTTCAGTATGCCAGGTGACTTGAAGAAATAGAAAAAGTTACGGTGTCATTTGGGTTGAGTAACGTAAGAGCTAGTATTAGTTTGCTTAATGTTTCATCAGCACTTTGGATTAGTATTTATTCTTAAATACAGAGTAGTAATTATTGAAGGTGATCCCTTTCATGTTTCATACAATTTAGAGGAGATAATGGATATTTGTATTTCTTGCGACCTAAATTATAGTAGTGATCTTGCAACAGAAATAGGTCTTCTATAGGCCTGCTGATCCTTTGTTGTTAGAATTAAGTTAATCATGACTCTCCAGCAAGAAACTGGTTAAATATGGCAGCCCACTACCTTGACTTTGCATGCTTTCACTCTTATTTGTATTTATTAATATACATTCTTACAAAATCTTACTTGACCAAAAAATTTCTGGTTAAGTTTATAAATGGATATGCCCACTTAATCGTAGCAATTTTTAACATCCCACGTGCAGTTAAAAACAAGGAAATTATTATATAAAGCTTTATTTAAAGATAGAGGGAGAGTGATTAAAACAGATCTGTTATGTTAAAATGATGCTTTCCTTGGCGGTATAAGGAATGGAAAAAATGTTTTTCTAAAAGCTTTTAAGTCTTTACTATCTTTGTTATGGAGTGGGTGGTACTTCACTTGATTTCAGGAATTCTTATAATATCACAGCATGCTCTTTTAGTGCAATACACTAGCTGTCCATAATGCTTTAAGGTTTTTTTTTTTGTTTTTTTTTGTTTTTTTTTTTAAATTCTGTTATAGTTATAAGAACATTGAGTTACAGTGCCCACAGTTTTTTCTTCCTGCTGAAATCCACCCTCCCGCCCCCCATTTGATACATGCTTGTGGAGGGCTCTGTACTGTAGTTATAAACAGTGATTTATGTACAGGCAGAGAGACTAATCTTTGGGGAAAATATTTTGTGTGTCAGGAAGTGGATTGCTCCCTTTAAAAAAAAAGGTGGGGACTACATGACAATCAGATCTATATCAGCTGTCCAGATGCAGCCAGTATTGATGTGGAAGGACTAGTGTGCAGCTAGAGTTCTTGTCTTGAAAATGAAACCTTAAATTGATCCAGGCTTTGCTACGTGTATCAAAAAATATTGTCAAAACCTGAAAATTTAAAAAAAAACCAAACCAAAAGAAACCCCAAAAACCAAACAGGAAAGGAAAAAAAAAAGAAAAAAAGAAAAAGTCTTATGAGAAGCCTAGAAGGATTGTCATCCTTACTCTCTTGAACACGTTCACATCAGCAGTAGGCTTTTTGGTAATACAGATCTAAAGCCAATGAGATTATCCATATTGGTGTCTTTAATACTGGGTCATTACAATTTTTGCCTTGAACTACAAAGATAGCCTTAATATTTCAACCTTATGCAGAGCCAGGGGTGCACATGTAGAGGAAAGAGCCTCCGTAGACATGAAATCAACTTTACCCCAAGAAGAAGGAAGGACAAAGATGTTTTTTTCAAAGTAGTTCTTTTCTATTAGGTTGTACATGATACAGTACTAAGGCATTGCCCTAGTGCCTTAGTCAGGTAGCTATTAAAGACATAGTATCCCTTTGTTGATTGATTGCTTTTGTGGTCTTCAGATTTTATAAATTGTCATTACTAGAATATATATGATGACTTTATGTGTTTTTTTTTTTTTTTTCTTTTGTTCAGGTTTACCAAAAATGCAAGTAATTCGAAACTACAATGGAATACCACAGCCAGCCACACAAGATGGTCCACCATTGCATATCCAGATTGGGGACACTATAGAACTAATTAGAGGAGATGCACATAGCTTATTTTGGCAGGTATTGTATCCTTGAGCAAATGGCTATATTTCATTAGTCCCAAATATTAAATTCTTATTGCTATATTGCTCTTGTAACTTTTTTCCTTTTTGAACAACAAAAGAATATCTTTGTGTTTTACCCAAAATAAATGTCTAATACTACTATTATTACTTTTAAATTACCAGTAGTTCCTGTATTGTGTAAAGCCTCAGTCTTGCAACCTTAGAGTAAAAGTCCCGGTGAATAAATCTGCAAGAACATGGCACTGGTAGCAATCCTTCTAGTGAAATTGTAAGAGTTAAGGAGAGTGTTTGGCACATAAACAGCAAAGTCCTGTGAATTTTCAATCACTGCTTTTCTAACATAGCAGAACTGAAAGCTCTATTGGCAAAACCCAGTTACGAATATTAGATTTATAAGGGGAGAAATGGCTCTGCAAAACAGAATCACCTAAACTTCTTGATGACCTCTCAAGTCAGTTAAGGACAGTTTTTTATGTACATGGGAAAAATATATTCTATCGATGGCAAAATTTAGTATCACATGATTCACATCGCTACTACTGTTACTGAAATTTCTTTTTAACTGATAACTACAGAAAGATTCAAAATGCTGTTTTGCATTCACATTAAAGATAAATGCATTAAAACATGTCTCATTTTTCTTGATTGCTTTCTTAATTGTTCGTACTAGAATCCTGCATACTACTGATGTTACTGGATAAATGGAAATAGGGCTAAATAGAAGAACTTTCAGGATATTAATAGAACAACAACTGGGAAGCATCTGTCGTTGTCTTGAATTGTTGTTCCTGTGTTTGTCTTCATGATTTTCTTTTTCCTTTGAGGCTATAATAAGTTAATGAATATAATTATAAAAACTGCTTGGTGTGTTACATTAGGTTTTTTTTTTTTTTTTTTTTTTTTTAAACTGGCTTCAGTTAGGATTGAATCTTCTCCAAACTCTCCAGCACTGAATCAGTGAACTGATTCTGTTTCTATGCCACTGCATCATCCTGAACAACATTTAACCAGGGGAAGTCATAAACAATAGAATTGCTTTATCTATTTAAAAATATGTAGATAACTGTACCACCCCCCCCCCCCGCCAAAAAAAAACCCAAAACCCACAAACCCAACAAAACACCACCCCCGTTATTTAGCAGACCATAGATACTTCACATCACTGAAAATAAATTTTTTCAAACATTGGTTCGCAGATCTTGGTCTATATAGTTGTATATGTAGGGCTTGGTTCTGCAAGATCTTGAGTTCTGATCCAGAGAAGCCTTTAAGCATGCTCTTGATTTGGAACTGGCTAGAAGGGTAATCATCTGACTAACACAATTAGTACAGGCCAGAATTACTGGCACCTTGTGGGACTGATTGTATTGCCATGTTTGTACACATCCGTCAACTCAATCTACTGGAATTTGTCTTAGATGTTATTTGTACCTGTCATGCTAAAGAATTTAGCTAGAATCTCACTGTGTTTAACTAGCAGAAACTGGAAAGTGTGTGAGGCTTTTTCCCCAGAAGCCTTAGTAATAGATTTGAATCTTAATGGAAATTGTCATCTCCATTAGCATCATTCAGGAAATTTTTTTTCATCACAAGCTGTTTTGTCACAGACTGCTTTGTACAGATTTTCATAAGTCTTGTAATGACATCTACATTTTAAAACGTATATTAAGAAAAAACCCCTGCAAAATGCAATTTGTCTTAAAATCTGTAAGTTTTATTCAAGAGGTGTTTTAGAGTAATTTACAGCTGACCTGCAAGACTAATATTAGAATGGATTTTTAAGTTGACCGTTGCTCAGTTTAGAAATTCAAGTGTAATGGGTAGGTATGTGTGGTTTAAGTATAATCTTTTCATTCTTTACAGTACATCGAATAAACACCACAAGTTACTAAGCAATGCTTAAACTATAGCTTAAGTGTGATCAAATGTGTTTTGATAGATGTTAAAATTCTTCTAAGTTAATGTTTGAATGATCGTATAGCAATTGTTGTGGTAAGTTCTGTGGTAATTCAAGACCATATACACATATGAATCTACATGTTACGCAGTCTGGAAAACAGGAGAAGTATGGGTTTTTTTCTTTATGAAACACCAAATACTTGTCTGAGAGGCAAACTGAGGAATCACAGAGACAATAAGATGGCTGAGATAAGCATTTCTGAATTCCATGAATTTGCTTTCTGCCTCTTCAGTTATCATCCAAAACCTAAGCTTTCTTCAAAGACAATGTGTAATATTAGAAGGGGTTGATACTGTCACAAGTTATTTTACTCTCCTCAGTAAACACCTGGCTGCATAAAAAGAGAAGGGTGGTCTTATGCTGATGCTCATGCATCCCCTTGTGCATGACTACTTTTCTTTGCTCAGTCAAGGTGCAACAAGACTAAAAGACCCATGCTGCTTGCCTAGCTGGTGCTTGGCCAACATCACTTGCGTAACAAAATAAGAAAAGGAGGAGGGGCTGGGGAGGAGAGAGAGGAGAAAACTTGGTCTTTTAAATGGAAATGTCAGACCCCTTAACCAGAGCACTAATAGTTGTTTCAGCTGTAGTAGTGCAGCTTTGAAGTAGTCAGATTTTTATTATAGATGTGAATATTTCTCTCCTCTTCTGAGTATGGTCTGAGTAAATTGGTACCTGCTAAACCTGAGAGTAGGCTTTCAGGGGTGCCGCAATGCCTACCATAAGATACAATGTAATTCTAGTTTCACAGTTTTGTGTTGCAATTACCTGTCATCCTCAGGCAGTCATGTTTCTCAAGTATGCCGAAAGAATACAGGTATTTCCTGGACTGATTCTTTCCTATTTGAAAATCAGCTTTTCTTTGATGCATATTAAACCCATCTCAAGTAATAGCTATTACAGATGTACTTTCTAAAGCTTCAGGAGTTAGTGGTCCTGCTGTAAACAGCCTAAAGGCATTAAGTATATTATAAATATACTTGTGATATAAAATTGAAACATTGGTAAGGCAGCACTGTAAAAGTGCCTTTTTTTTTCTTTTTGGTTTGTAATTTGGTTTGTAATTTTTCATCTGTCTCATTCCTCTCTGCACCACACTTTGCAGTAAACAAAACGAAAATGGGTGAAGGACATAATAATTTATGAATTTTAGCTATCCTGGAGTTCCAGTTCTGTGCATGTCCAATGAAGTTAATGGGCATCACATAGCTAAGTAGCAGGCAGCAGTCTGGAAATTTAGAGCAACTGTGTCAAATGGCTTCAGAAAGTCTCCCTCATTAAAACAGGTACAAGAGTCGTGAATCATCCTCTAGTCTTGCTGAGACTGTCATTGAAAGAAATGGACCGAAGGGCTTCATTGGCCCTTATATAGATGAATATGTGTATGCACATACACACACATATACATATAATATGTATTTTAATGTATAATATAACAATTTAGAAATACAATGTAATAGTATATACATAATACACATTTTAAAACTAGTTCTGTCCAGTCCTTTGCTTCTGCTTTTATAATGACCATAAGCCATTATAGGGCAGTGTTCAAGGGAAATGCTTACTCATCAAACAATAAGCAATTAGCAAGCAGGAGACAAAGTAGAAAGAAATGATTAGTAGAAGTGAAGTATGGTGGCATAATAATTTTGCTGTTGTTAATGAGTTTATGGATAGATCTTAAATTTTGAAATCATCTGACAACAGGTCTTGGTTTTGTGTATGAATGACACCAAGGCTTGATGAATTTAGCTAGGATTTCTAAACTAAACAAAATATCCTAGTCTCGTAAGGACATTATTAAATTATTTGTACGAGCTCATTATTGACAGAGCATTTTAAAGTGAGCTGTTTCCTTCAGCAATGTGTAATAAATCAAACCCTGTTCTGTTTAAGATTTGCATTTATTTAACTAACAAAGTCATCTGCAGTTATCTCATGTGAAGCTTGTCTTCAGAAAACAAAGCCTTTCTTGGGTTGTCTCAGTGCTTGTTACATTCATGGTATTGCTCAAAATGCAAAAGCAAAGTTTTGTACTGGTCACAGTACTTGGGGATATTTTGTGTGATGAGAGAGTCTGTCCATGTGACTTCTCTACTGCTGCTTTTCCTTTGGTCTTGATGTACTGTCCATAGTATGCATGCTTCACTTGTAGCCTCCCCTAGCCCAATGAAGTGACACATCTATGTCCCACAGCTGCACAGAACAGCATCTTCCAACAAGTGGTGACATCTAAGGAAATTGTTGCTTGGGCAGAGTATTTCTTAATGCTGTACCTAACATATAAGTCTGTCTACTGATGATGTAGTTTCTCACCATTTCAATGAATGTTCAGTGTCCTCCAGATGATTAATTTTTTGCTGCAAGTTCCATTGACTTATTACCTACAGAATATTTAAAGTGAAAATGCACGTGTTGCAATACAGCCTATGGATTGCAGCTCAGTTTCCTTATTCTGAATGTGTATACCTTATAATGTCTGCATTGTGATAATGATTTAACTAGTAAGGACCACCACTAATCTCCACCAATCCTTGCTGCTCTGCTGAGTTTTTAAGCTGCAATTCATATGACTGTGTACTTACTGCTAGCAGTATCTAAGCTAGGTAATGTAATGCTGGCTCTACATCATATTGTCCCATGGTCTGGTCTTTCTGTACATCCTACAGTTTCTTCAGTGGCTGTAATGTGGCTTTTTTGTTGTTGGTGGTCTTTTGGTTTTTTTTACTTTCACCTGAGGTCATAGAACAGCTCAGTTTGGTATAATTCAGTGCAGATTGAAGCATTTAAATGTCTGCAAATCAAAGCTAGCTTTTGTTCTAGATTTCAGGGTATGCAAACACATTTCTGCAAAAACAGTGAGTATGCTATAAGTATCCAGACTCTATTTCTGACTTGCAGGAGGAGCACTGTAAACATTATGAAATGCTGTTGAACATTTGAACTTATGTCCCTTTTTGCACTTTCAGAAGGTAACATGGGGTCTGTCCCTCAGCTCATCAGATTTTGATCCTTGGCTGCTTTCTAGTTGTTGTGGACATATGTTGCGTGATGTGTCATCTTGTTCAGCTTCTTTCACTTTATATAAATATTTCTCATGAATAGCAATGGTGTGTGGGCACATACAAAACTAATGTTCAGTTGCGCTCCTTCAAATGCTTTTTCTCGTTAATATATTTTATTCAGTGGCTGGTCGTGTTGACTGTGATATCACTTGCTATTCAGATAAGATTAGTATTGTAAATAAGTATCCCTTAGATGGGAGACTGTGTCAGAACTCTGTTTGTAAGTTAAGTCTACTTCAGAAGGATTCAAGTTTCGGGAGTAAATAGAACATACGGATGCAAAGGGTAACCTGTATTCAGGCAGATAGTGGCAAAGAGGGCAAGGAAGCTTTGCTGAACACAGGTTCAGATCTATAAGATTGTCACTTGTTTATGCATAATTCTTTTTTTAATATGATTGCTCTTCAGTATATTATAGCTTAAATACTGCTTGACTGCTTTTCTCTCTTCTCTGCCTCCTCTGCACTTCTCTGTATATTTGGTAAAGATGGTAGTTACTGGGGTTACTATCTGTGTGTGATAAATTGCATAATGATCTCCCTAGGGAAATGATGTACTCGTTTATTGTGCTTAGGGTATCACAATCAAAGAATGTTTTCATTTTTTTCATAAAACCTTGTTAATTCTTGCTTTTACATTCAGCTCCACCCTGTTTGAAATTGCTGAATTCTGTTTTGTGTGGTGGTATTAGGGTAGAATTACACATTTAGTGTTACAGAAACAAAATGAACTAAAACCCCAAAGAAATTCTGTGTCTGAAGCATTTTTTTATCCTTCTAATTTTTTATGTTGCAGGTATGCCATCAAAAATAAAAAATAAATGTAATTTTCAAGATTACAGTGCTTGTAAAGCACTCATTCTTACTCTCATTGCCAAATGCTGATAGTGTATTATGTTTACAGTCAGTATATTAAATTTAATGGAGGTTAGGCATTTATGTACTTTTAAAAATCTGCTAAATGAAAACATTTGTTTGCCAAAATACACATTTGGATGCCTTCATTTTATGTATCTCTGTTTAGAAATTTTAGTTATGTGCTCTGTTCTGCTCTGAAAAATGTGGTCAGCATGGTCACAGCTGAATGTTTACTAGGACTAGAAAGGTGTTTTTATTTTGCTGTTCTGTCTCGCTGGGGAGGCGTTCTTCAGGAGAGCTTGATGATGAATTGTGAGCTGCTGAGGCATGGCTCTGTGATGATCAGGTCACTGTTGGCCCTTAGAAGCCCAGAGTAAATTGGTGGTCCTGCAACTTGGGGCAGCAGTTCTGTTGCTTAAAAGGCTCAGTTTAGGCCATGCTGGATGCATTTCTGCAGCTGGTCTCCCAGTTGTGTGGGCGCATCTACAACATGTGAATGTATCACAGACAGAGGGTTAATCTTTAGTTCTGTTAGTACTCTCGTGCCCACCTGATTTCCAATGATTTGAATCACTTATAGAAGGCTTTAACTATAGAACTTTGTGTCTGAATTGACTAATGGATTATTAGCTGTAAGTTCCCATTGTAGTTAGCATGATTTCTCAGGTGCTGGAACTTCCGCTGCATGATGGTGTAGTCATTTTGGGGATCTGTAATGTTGTGGTGCGGCAGCTCTCGCTAGAGTGATGCCAAATGAGAAGGAAGTAACTTGAAAGGACATAATTAACGTTAATGAAGATACAAGACACTGGCAGACATTGACAGAATTGGGAATCACAACCCAGGCTCTGAGCCCCCTTCTTGCATCTCATCTCTCAGAGCTCTCAGGTGTATCAGCTGTAATTATTGCTTATATAAATTAAAAAACAAACCAAAACAACAAAAACCACACAACTGTTGAGTAAAACAATTTATTAGAACAGCATTTTATTTTAAAGACTCTTTGATATACTCTCATTGTCCTAAATCCCTATGCATGTATTATTATTTACTGTTAATCCCCATTATGTCTTAAAAATGGAAAATACTGGGTTTTTTTCTAGGGCAGAAATCTAACAACAGGAGAGCTTGGATTCTTCCCAAGTGATGCAGTAAAGCCCAGCCCATGTGTAAGTACAATTGTTTAGTTCTGTTTGTCATCTTTCAGAAAAACTGCCTAGTTCATACCATTGCTTTATTAATCTTACCTTACGAAAATCATATTGTTTCTAGTTCCTTTGTGTTTTTGTGGTATGTTCAATATCGCATAAAATATAGCATTATAATGCTCTCGGTTATCGGATGTAGATAGAACATGTCAAGAAAACATGTTTGAGAAGCAGATTTAACTTTTGGGAATATTAATAAATTGAACTGTCTAAAGAGTTTCCAGAGTATAGAACAAACATGTTTTGTGTGAAAGTGCACTTTCTTCCTTCCCCAGCATTAAGGTGAGAATGCTGTGGTTCTAATCTATTCCCCAGTCACTTTGGGTTAGAGAGAGGGATTACACCATAAGTAGTGAATTTAAAAATGTGTAAAACTAATATAAAATTTCAAATTCAGACTGCTCAATAAATTTTCTACTCTCTGTAGGTTCTTACCTGCCTTTATTTCACACAAGGATGTTCTCAATCTAGAAAAGTTCAGGATAGCAATAAGAAAAATTATTTTATAATATGTACTCAGGAGTTTTGTATACAGATGTGATAATGCATTAATATACTGTACGCTTGCTCCTTCATTCTCTGCCCTCTGTAACATTGTGTATCAGATTACTATATGTCCCTTTGTTGAGATTAATTGATATAAACACATAAAACCAGTGACGAATCATATCAAAGCTTTAAGACAGCTTTAACTTCTTTTAACTAGATTCATGACAGTTTGACTTATTAATAGAATTGCTTTCATTACAGCAATCAAGATATGCCACTTAAATGGTTTGTAAGTAGGTGGAATCAGATGTTAGTGGCTGCATTTTGATATGCTTTTAAGGCTTATATTGTGCCTAGTTTCTAAAACAAATACACATGTGATTGTAAAGAGTATAAATACATTAGTATACCTTGAGACATCTTTAGTACCCTGTATTTTCAGAATTTTGTTTGAAGAGGGATGTACGGAGTATTTGTAGGTACAGGATATGTTAGTTTGGGTGAGAGAACAGATCAGGAATCAAGATGAAAATGTTATGTGAACTTAGCTTTCTTCCACTATTGTAAGGGACAACAAAAAATGTTTTTACAAATATGTTAACAGTAAAAGGAATCCCAAGGAGAATATCTATCCCTTAATGGATACAGAAGGGAATGTTGCCACCAGAGATGAGGAGAAGGCTGAGGTACTTAATGCCTTCTTTGCCTCAGTCTTTAATAGGGAGACCAGTTATCCTCAGGGTACTCTGCCCCC
>JANHGO010002680.1:0-29240 GCA_024606505.1 Aquila spilogaster
AGCAGTGATGGAGCACCTGGTGGGAAGGCAGGGCCAGCCCAGGGGAGCTCAGCTGCATGCAATGCAATGCACCTGAGCAACCAGAAGGGTGGAGCCAGGATCCACCCCTTCCCAGCCCTCATGTAAGGGCTAGCAGTGGAGGTGAGGGTATCTCATGGGAGATCCCTGCCTATTTGAGGCCTTCCAAAGGTAAGCAGTTTTTCTTCTTTTTTTCCTTTGTTTCTGTGTCCTCAGGTGCTATATTTGGGCTTGTCCTCATTTGCTGCAGTCAAAGACTTTGCCACCCTGCTGTTATCACTGTGCTTTCCATCGTGTTATAGCTATGAAGGTCAAAAGTAGTGACTCCTGTTTATTAACATGGAAACTACTATGGATACAAAGAGCACAATAACACTATTTGACAGAGCAAAGTCTTAGCTACAAAACTGTATTCTTCAACATAGTCACTAGCACTAGCTGTGTATTTTCACTGCTGATGAAAAAGAGCCTGTATGCTGTGCTTGTAAAAATGTTCATGACTCTCTGGAACGTGGCTTGTCTTTACTGCTGAAATGCACCACCTGCTACCTCACTGTACTGCCATCCACTGTTTGGTCTCCATAAATGTTCACGAGCATCTATGAGTGTCCATGGGGGCCATTTTTTCCACATGGAGGAATTCAATTCCATGCCTTTGCATCATACCCACTTCCACATCAGACACCGTTCTGTCGGAATGCCCCTGTGCTGCCATCTGTCACGCAGGGCCAATGTGTCACGGAATGCTGGTGGGAAGGTTCAGCCTCTGGTGCTATCCCACCAGCAGCCACCTCTGATGTTGTTGGCCAACATCATAAAACAGGAGACATTACTTCTGGAGTAACGCTCATAGCTAGAATGAATTAGCAAGACATCCTATGAAGGAAAAAATGGCTGCTAACGCTTAGTGCCTTTCTCAAAAAGTGATTTTACAGCAGTAAACCTGGCTGTGAACTGCTTTTGTTACTGCTTTTAAACTACTGTTAAATAACCTTTTTTTGTTAAAACAAAGCAACAGTAAGTTTCCTGTCCCAGAGGAAAGCATGTGTATAAGGAGATCGCTTTAAGAGGTTTAATTTTTACTAAGAATACAGTAATTCTTCTTAAAAAAAAAAATTCCTCTCCTCATGTAGAAGAGAAGAGCAGAATGCTGATGTTCGATTTGTCCATGTAACAAGCGTACCTGCAAACAGGTATTTAAAAACAAGAGAGTAACAGAAATAAGGCTTAAAGTATGGTTCCAGTTTAAAAAAGGCTGCATGTCACCTTTGCCATATTTGTTCCCCCTGCCCCCTTTTTTTTTTTTTTTTTGGACTGGCTGCTTGGCTTAATAACCACAGCAAGCTTTCCTCTTTTTTTATGCTCTCATCAGCCTGGCACAGCTGGGGAGGGGCAGCTGTGTTCAGCTCTGGCACATGCGGCTTCAGCAAAATTGTCAGCTACGTCCCAGTTCTGAATCTTTGTCAGTGGAGATTCATAACAGAGCACCAAGTAGAATAGGCCTACATAGATTAAGGGCTAGGTAGAAACAGTGGAGTTGAAATGTTTATACTAAATTAGGTATAGGTAAAAATTGTATCTGTTGAATATTAAGTCAATTTTATATATATATATGTCAGTGATAGCTGTTTTCCTTTTCCTGCGCTGTCACGTAAAATATGCGCAGTGTTTAAGTTTGATACAGTTTCCTGACAGTAAGGAAGCATAAACAAAGTTAACTCACTGCATCCATCTCTGTTACTGTTGAAACTCCAAAAACTGTGATATGCTGGGTGTGATGGAGCCAAACCAGAAGGATTCTTGGCTGTTTTCTTCTCCAAACTTGCACGCTATTCTTAGTTAGGAAACTGGGTGGATAGCATGGTATTTGTCAAACAATAATACCAATTTCATAAAATGTCACTGTGGTTGCATAAATAAACACTTATAGTAATTATCTGATTCTGGTTAAACCAGAGCATTCTAAGCCTTCTAGCTGCTTAGTGTGAAATTTAATTTGCTGTGATCAGCCCAAGAGCAGGAAAGCATGAGATGCTCTCTATGCATGGAGAATATCTGCTTGACAATATGTTGTAGTCTCATGTTGCAAGCATACCATAGTGCTGTTAGAAGAAAGTGTTTATCTTGAGCAAGTACATACTTATTTGTATTTTAGACCATAATGTATAGTTAAACCCACAGCTGACGTAAGGAATCCTGCTGGCCACAACTCTCTGAATGAAAATCTTTTAAGTGTGATTACTCAGTTGTCTTAAATCATGCACTTTTCCATTGTACTGGATTGATTACATATATTTTACATATGTGAAAACAAATTTTTCTTCTGTTATAGTAAAGAATCCATCATTTCTCCAGTTACAGTGCCTTTTCCTTCTTAGCCCTGAAAGTTTTGAATTAGCTTATGAACCTTTGCAAATGCACACATGGAATACTCTCACAAGGAGTTATTTATTTGGCCTGTTGTACAGAAAATGTATCCTCGTGTTTGAATCTCTGTTGCCTCCTTTGTTTCCTTGGAATTGCACATGCTATATACGTATGGATTAATTTGCATGAAGTCAATGCTTTGAGTTATGCAGATATTGTCAGACAGGGTGGTCACAACTGGCTTTCTAGTTTCAACGTGATTGCTTTTTATAAGGCACGTTTCCAGGCTCTTCCACTCCCTTGAACTGCAAAAGACTTTTTGCTTCTTCATTGGAAGTCAGTGACAGAAGATCTTCCCAAGTCATTTTGATTCAAGCTGAACAAAGCTGTTATTTCTGATCTGCCAATTCATACATAGTCAGTGAAAGAAATGTGGTTTTAATAGGTAGGAATTGGACCAAAGTATCCAGTTTCCATCTGTGGCTGTTCTGCCTGTGGCACGTTGCCTGCTTCCCTTGTAAGCTCTTGTCTGAATATTCTATAGCCAACATGGATGTGGAATAAAGTCATAAAATGGCAAAGTATTGTTTGGGTTAAGAGAGCATATTGTAAGGAACAAATGATTTAAGCCATTGAGTCTGGCTGATTTTAACTGCCTTTTCATTATTTGCTTGCTCTGATAGCAAAGATGTCTTTGTAAGGCTAGACGATGCCTTAGGCATCAGGAAAAGCACACTTCTTTTTAAGTAATTGTACCCATTTCTTAAGCATTTCTTAGTTTAACAGGACAATTTCATTGGACTTCAGTGACCACCATTTCAGAGTTGTTAGTCATGTCGGTATGTACTCAATACGAAACTCTAAATATTGTGAAATTCTCAGAGAGCTGTAAAATTTCATAGCTCCTCAGTCTTACATAAGGAAGTGTGGAAGATTAAAATCTTGTTCTTGGTCTCAAAAATGAACAATTATTGAAAAGGGAAATGTGTACCTTTTGCTCGTTTTTGTAAGTTTGTTCTTACAGCTTCTGTAACATTGAAGTATTTTTCCCTGCTTATCGTGATTTCATCAGAACAAACCTAAAGGCAGTAGTGGTCTATGCCCAGTGGGACAGCTCTGAAGAACTAAGATGAGAGAGGACTGAGCAGAGCTGGGCTTAAATGAAGCATAGTAGTTAGTTATTTTCACAGCAGAAGGCAGAACAGTAAACTCCACAAGTTAGCTTGTTAAATGGACATCTGCATGGCTAAAACTCGGAAAAAATGTCAGCATTTGCAGTCATTACATTGAATGTTGTTCATTGAAACTCAAAGAGTAGTTGAGCCCCTAATAGGCTGCCTCGTTCATTTGCAGGGTTTTGTCATTGCTTTAATGTAATAATTCTTAATTATTAGCTAAAGCTGGAGTTAAATTTCCTTCCTGTTTCCATGCTAAAAGTTATAGAATAAACTTGTTTTCATGCAGGGAAATTCTTTACTGTGGTCCCTTCTTGTGGCTAAGAACAGATTATTACTTGTTTCTAATGTATTGAAAAAAAAATCAGTTGCTTACAGCTGTAGACAAATGGGTATTTCAGTCCTGCTCTTCTGTGGGCACTAACGAGATGGGGTTCTTTATTATGTTAGGTTGAGCAGGCAGTTTGTCCAGTAGTATCATGTTCACATTATTTTCATCTTTGTATTAAATGTTTTTTGCATATTGTAAAACTAATGTTTTTAGACTAATGGAATCTTAGAAATACATACGTCTGAAGGAGAGGAGACATTTCAGCTAATGCAGCACAGGCTAAGCCAGGAAAACCTATTTCAGAACACATCTGTGCTGGTTTTATTAGAATTGATCAGCTTATTCTTGCATGTAGTAATTGCAAATGACACAGTGTATTGCATGACTTCATTGTGGCAGATTCTAGAGAGGGGGGAAAAAACACAGTTCATGTTTAAAACAAGACACAGTTACGAGAATAGACTGAGGAACAGGAAACCCACTGAGCTGGCTAGCCTACTAGATCTTCTGTTTCTATACCAGTGGCCCTGTCTCCTGTAGGAAGGGCCTGTAAGATACCATCTCGTTGTGGGGATACCTTTGGCTTTTGGCTTACATGGCAGGCATGGCACTGGGGCTGTCACCGAGGTCAGCAGAGAGATGCTGAGAGGGATGATATGTGAGTTTAACTGTAGCCCTGCTAAACTGGAGCAACAGCCAAAACGACCACGGAGATGAATAGCGATGCTACTTTGAAGAGGAGACTACTCTCGCATGGTGGAATAAAGGGAGTGGTTCTGTGGAGATAGTTAGAAAGGAGCATGCTGTGAGTATAGCCTTGGACTCCCCTTTTGTCTTCCCTAAGAAGGATGGGAATAGAACCAGGGAAAGTCCTCTAAATGTCACATAAAAGGAGTCATGAAAACCACAAAAGGACAAACGCCTCAAGAACAGGAGAGTGCCCAAAATAAACTGTTTGATTGAGGTAATTGTGCTGCAGTGATACAAAGAGAAACTGTAGGGCCCAAGAGAGTACACAGATCTGTCGTTTGTTTGTTTATAGCGATCGTGATTGTTTCCGTCATGAATTGTCCGTCTTCTGATGTCACAGCAGTTCTGATTTCATTGTAAGTTACAGAAGGAAAGAGTCCAATGTTTTTGTTAATTCCATTTTCATTGGTGGTGTTCTGACATTTTGTATTTTACTTCCATAAGATGTAGTTACTATTTCTGTTTGATATTTTGTGTAGTATTTTAACCTGCAATTGAACTCTTACCTGTTCTTTGATAATCCATCTCTTGGGTTAGATGTTAACCAGATTGCAGTTGTCACATCAGTTCTTTTTAAGGTGTTGCTTGCATAAAAGCTCATAGTTAAAGAACTTTCTTTTTAACTTTCTTATTTTTCTATGTGAAAATCTGCATTTTCCTTTGAAAAGGATGCATTTGCAACTCCTCTAAGGTTTGGGGCACTTGTATGATATGATGAAAAACAGAGTGAGTAATTTAGAAATCCAGGATATGATTATGCTACATCTTTTACATTTTCTTCATATGTAATTTAGAGAGTAATTTTCCCCTTCTAAATAGATAAAATAGAGGAAAATTGAGGCCTTTCTGATGGCTGATATACACAGGCAACAACAGAAATTAAGTATACTTATGACAGAATCTGTAAGTTATGTTACCCTCCACTTGCTCTTCTCCATTGGTTTCTTGCCCTACCCTACGTCCCTTCTCCCCATTGGAGCCATCTCTGGATCGTTGATTTCAAAGGTAGATTTGATTGATGCACCACTTCTTTGGGGAAAGATTCTCTGTCAGATTGGTTGGGAACTTGATCAGTTCTCAAAGGAATTCAGCAAGTATGAGAATGGCACGAGGCCTCACCAGCAGGTGAGGGTTCCTTGACACAAGCTGGAATTTTCACACTGCATAATCAAGGGATTGGTAAATTGGCTGAAGTCAGCTTGGGTAACTTTACCCTAACAGTGCCTGCCCTGGCTGTCAGCTGAGCAGGGCCATGCAGAGGCAGAGAGCTCTTAAGTCAGGGCAGGCAGTTAATGGGGATGTGAATGTGTACTCGGTCACAGTAAGGAATCCTGTTTGCCAGACTTAAAGTCATGTTAAGTTAAACTTGCTACTAGGCACTTGGTTATGTTCACCCACGTTGTTTTTCCTCTAGCAAACCATGACAAAGTAATGTCTATGCCAAGATTTGCAAAAGTGGTAGGCAAATAGTACTGAGAAAAAAAAAAACAGACCAAAAAGGAGATTTAGAGGCAGCAACCACATCAGCACCACTCGTCGGGCTGCAGCACTCCTGCCCTATGCTGTAGACCCTTGTGCCACAAAGATGACTGAAAGGGCTCCTCAGTAAATGATTGGAGAGAAAGTGCTCTGGAATGCAGTGTCCTTGTGTCAGGCTGGCAGTCACCTTTCTCTGTGAATTTATGGTAATAGCTTTGACTGTTAAACAAAAAAAAGTCCATTTACCTCAATGGAATTTCCATCTCTTGGAAGGTAACGCAGAATTGGATCTCCAGACTGATGCAGCAGCAGTTCCAACCACGCAGGTTTGTCTGGCGTGGGCTGACAGCCTCTTGCTGGGGGGAAATCCTTTGGGTTCCCTTCCTTGTGCTGGTGCAAGACACAACTGGGAGTGCCACCTACTAATGCCAGTGTAACTTCTCCTCCTCTAATTGATATCAGTAGATAAATGCGTGCTATTATTAATTGACCGAACACTTTGGAATACTTCAGGGAAAAATTGATGATGGCAGTGGAGGTCAATGTAAGTGAAGGGTTGTCTCACAAAGCTGCAGACAGCACACATTGCAGTGCTATGGTTTGGGGGTGAGCTGTTTCCAATTCTTCTTATAGATATATTTTTGAATGCCCTAGCTAAACCCAACAGTTTGCTGTAGAGGTGCTCTCCAGAATACCAACGTAAACTGCGGTGTTTATTAACAGCAGGAGGATTATTTCTTTGCCAGAATAATCTGTGAATTCTGCTTATGCTGACTAAAGGAAGCTGCGGCAAAAATGCTTTAAAAATGCATTCTTTCTTGAAATCTGCTCTTTCAGTGAGTGAAGGCAGGTTGCCTTTACTCCTTTAAGCAATGCAAGATGGGAGTACTCGAAGTGTTGAGGCAAACAGTGATATAACCTACAGGAGGAAGATGTGCCATTGCGGAGGCACTGACATCACACCTCTGTGCTCCTGTTCACATCACACAGCTTCCAAAAATGATAGGCCAGAAAGAGAACTGTAGGCAACTGTACCAGCTCTCACTTTTTTGTTTTTCGTAAGAGCCAAACTGGCCTTTATGAGCTATTAATTCATTGAGTTGTTTATCTTAGGGCAGGACTGTATTTACAGAACCTAACATGAAGACGGAACAGTGTAGATTGGGATTTAAAAATGTCACGTGATGCCAGGATAAGCAGAACAGAAGTGAATCTTAGTTCCATCTACCCTGACACTTCCCAAATTACTTTACTCTGCTTCTTGACCTTGTACTGTCGTCTTATTTGCCTCCAGCCAACCCTCTTAAGAAATGTACACTGGCAAATAAAAATGTTCTTCATAATCGTTGGAGTGACTAAATATTACAGCTAGCGCTGTCCCACAGACTATAGAGACACTGTCTTTCCTCTTCCTACCTTAATCACTGTAGGTATCTCTTATGTTGATGTTGTTTTCACCTTCCACCAAGGAAAGGTCAAGCTGGAATGTAATTGTCCTAAAATAATCTTTACGTAGTAGGATTTCCTAGACTCTTTGGACAGAGACCTTGTTTCTCATTTTGAGCGATCTGTTTTCTGCAATAAAACACTGAATGTGTCTCCCTGTTGCTATAGAAATAGTATTGCATTAAGTGAGGGAACCAGTGCCCTGCTGTCAACAAATCTAAGTGTTAAGTCTCTGGAGCTTGAATTTCACCACTGGGAAGATGTGTACATAATTCTACAAATTATTTCTGCAGCTTATGCATAAATGTCTTATACTCTGAAACTGTTATCTGAATTTCCCAAAGTGATAGCATGTAGATTAGCATGGTGTCATCTGTTTACTCATCTCTTAATTAAGCCTTCCCCCTCATCATTTCCCCGCCTCCCTCCCACACGGAATACATTTTTGTATTTAGAGAATGAAATTTCCAGTTCTTTGCATAGGAAGGTGGGGAGAAACGGGGGAAGCTGCTTTCGCACCCGGCTCCCTGACCCACGGACAACAAAGAATACCAAATTTGTTTAATTTTCTGTTTTTTTAAATCCAGCTCCTCCAAGTAACTCGATGTTACTTGCCCTGTTCTGTTTTTTTTTCCTAGAACTAATAAGGATTTTTTCGGAAGGATGACCCAGACTCACCATGCACCTTGTACATTAACAAACCCTACAAACGCATCTGTTTTCCTCTAGTTCCAAGATACACCTGATTGCCATATACCCAGTATTTCTAAGTTACACAGAGATTTTGCTCCAGAACCTTTCTGCTCTGTTCATAAGTTAAAGATGAGCACTATGGCTTTCCTTCCTTTGAACTGACATACCACATACTAAATCTCACACCCGTCTTTACATTTAGATGTATGAATGTGTTATTTTTCAGTATTTTTTTTTAGTGTCAAATTCAAGTAATAGCAGTAAGGAGTAAGGTGTATCTTTTGGGAATAGAAAAGGAATTGAAGTTTTTCCTAAAAACAGTTACCAAGGGTAAGTGTTTCTCAACATTAATCACAAGAATTTTGAAGAAATGTGGATAAAAATGTATTTTATCTGATACTTTTTTTGACAGGAGCCACTGCGGTACATTTCGGTGTATAATACGTATGTGTAGTTACAAAACTAGAACACAGGCTTGTATGCACGTGTGTAGTGCTGATGTCAGATTTCTTCTAAAATTCCTCTTACAATTTTTTGGTTAACAATTTTAGCTGTTTTTTGTGAAACAGGCTCATGTTGGATGCACGTTATGTATGGTAGGGCAAAATACGCTTCATAAATGTGCAGTTTAATTAATAAGAAACAGACATATCAGTGGCTTATTTGATTAAAGGTAACTCTAGGAAACCTCCAAAAAATGTCATCATTAAAATATACACATATTTAAAAAGCTTTCTAAATTTGTTTAGTGATGGTAAATTTATTGAATGTGCTTAGAGGAGTAGCTTCAGAAAACTGGAAGAGTAACCTTCTGCGCATGCGTTTTACTATAAAAACAGAGATGAGGAAAAAACTAGCAAAGTACACAGTGGCCTTCCTTTGAAATGAATGCCATGCTTATTAGAAAACAGACTTGTCACGTAAGTCACAACAAGACACTAATTGCATTTTTGTTGTTAAAGTAGTTCTTGTAATGAAAAAACGAATGCGTTCCTTTGCACAGCCATAAAATAAAAGCCACGTTAACCTGTTTTTTATCCTTGTCAGCTGACTCGTACCATCCAATGTGGCTGCATTTTTTCACCAGATTGACAGTCCGTGGATGACAAGAATTGGCCCTCCAAAGCTTTTTGTGCAAAATGTTGAACGTTAGACCATCCACTGCTGTGTGATCCGTTGGTTGCTCTCCAGAGTGTTACTTAATGAAGATTTCAGAGAATGGCTGAGTAATTGATAAGGGACAGGGAAAAAAAGCAGGAGGGAAGGGGCTGTGTGAACATACAAAGTGAAGATGTATTCCATATTCTGTATCATTACAAATCTAACACTGAATATTTTCTTATCGTATATGGCATTTCCATAAACAAAAACAAACACTGGAGGTAGAAGAAGATAGCATGAACAGTAAAATGTATTTTTGTGGTGTTCTTTTTCTATAGGAACTCAATGGAGAAAGGACCAAGAGCAAGATTTAAAGAACATTCTGAAACACACTGACCAGGACATCCCGTTGGTATTTGTCAGTGGAAATCATGATATTGGCAATACTCCAACGAGAGAAACAATAGATAATTATTGCAAGAGTTGGGGAGATGACTACTTCAGCTTCTGGGTTGGAGGTGTTTTCTTTCTTGTGCTGAATTCTCAGTTGTACTTTGATTCTTCCAAATGCCCAGAGTTAAAGCAAGCCCAGGATGAGTGGCTTAACGGGCAGCTGGCTGCCGCCGAGAAACATAAATGCAAGCATATAATAGTGTTTCAGCACATCCCTCTGTTTCTGAGAGAGCCTGACGAAGACCATGATTATTTCAACTTGGAAAAATCAGTTCGACAAGAGATAATGGAGAAGTTCCATAAAGCAGGTGATAATTTCTTGATTTTTCCTTTCACTGAATTGTTGCTTCCAATTGTTAGTGGCTTTGGTGCCAAAAAAAAGAAAAAAGGAACTTGCACGGTACCGTTTTCAAGGAGTTTGGGGTACTGCTTATTAGACTTGTTCCTCTTAGTTCAAAATTATCAACCGAATGCAAACATCTGTCAAAAGAAGCCAAAGAAGTTTAAAGCTCTGAGTGAAAAGTAAGGAAAATGAGTGAAAAACTTTTAAAATAAGTAGCAAGGGTTTCATTTGGCACGTACCGGCAGATGCGAGACAACCTGATTATTTTCTGCTTAAGGAGTGGAAGATCAGGTATTGCCATACAATTAAAAATACAGAATTTGTTTTCCATAAAACAGAAGCAGAATTCAGAATTACCTTGGAGCTTGTTTTCTCCCACACTGAGCCAATTTTATACCCTCAGTTTAATGTGTTCCAGCTTTATTCAGTGTTAAAGAGAGTCTTGCTCTGCTAAGATCCAGCCTTTGTTTATCCATTCCTAATAGAGGTCATTTCTGGGATGAAGGACAGGTAGAGCATGCTTAGAAGAATATTGGACCACATCCCTCAGCTTTGTGTGATGAAACTTGAATGCCATGCAGACAGGTACAGCGTGCAGCTACTTCTCCACGCTGTTCCTATTGTTTCCTGCTAATTGCTTTCATGTTTCTGGAGTGTGCTAGTCCCTCACAGTTTCCTGCCAGCCATCACTGCATCAGTGTCATTTTCTCTGTGTCTATAAAAGAACACGTTATTTGGATTACTGAACAATGAAAATTGCTTATGATATTGTTCCTAATTTACCATGTAATTGTTAAGCTAGAACTCATCCAAAACCAGTCTAATTTCCAAGCTCTGTTTCCAGTCAGTAGGGCCAAAATTCATAAATATCTGAGGGATCTTCAGGGGACTGACATGTTTGAATTTTTTTTGAAGATTTACAAGATTGCTTTTTTTTCCCATAAGGAGACGTGCTGAGCACACCTTATAATATCTTAATACAAAATATAAAGATATCGGTTTTGGACATGAGTATTTTGGTGAAGGATTTTGGTTTTACTACAAAAAAAGGGAGATCTTGTTGTCTTTATTTCAAGAAAAGCAGCACAGTGCGTGTGCATGAGCCAGGCATTTCTTATTTCCATCTTGAACCATGACCCTGTACCTTTTACCTGTTTTTCCTGATTCACTGCACACAGTTGGTTTTTTTTTTGTAGGGTTTAGATGTGATGTTTTTGTAAGTGCTCGAGGCAGTGGCTCCCAAATCTCGCGAAATGTTAATAAACATAACAAACAGAAGGGTGTCATACAGTAAGAAAATAATCGCTCTATGATAGTTGTTCATTTAATTATTGTACTTTCAAGTTTAAGAAAGAAAAGGTAGAGATTTGTGTGCTTTATCATTTTTGCTTTGGCAAGATTTGCTTGACAGGCAAGGACACAATATTTAATGTGAAATATTTGCGCTTTTTATCTTCAGCTTTTCCAAGGGAAAAAAATAATGCACCTACCCAATTGTGATCTCTGTTAGTTTTTGCGCTAGTGTTAATATACTGGGAAGTATTTCTTTTGGGAAGTTGGACAGCTAAATGCTTATGTACTGTTGGCTGAAATCACATTCTAATCCGTTTGAGAGCTTGTTATCAGAAGGACATTGCCGTACAGGTGTATCCCAGTAAAGGAACGTTAATGTGGAAACTAGAGCAGGCCTGTTCAAAGTTCTGTCATCCAGATGTTCTGCTAAAATTTGGCAGCTCAGCACTGTGAATGTAATTAATCAAGAGTGGGAAAACATTATGCAAAGTGCTATCACTCTAACGTTTGTCATTGTTACATTACTGTGTCTTTTAGAGGGCTATTTTGGACTCTTTCTCCTAATGTGTATCCAGGGGCTTAATCAATAGTCAAAACTTTTATCAGACAACTCAAGCAGGCTTCAAAGAAAGGAGAATCACGAACAGGGAGCCGGAAACACAAGGCGACTCTTAAAAAATAAAAATTCTGAACTTCTTTTTGTGTCAGTACCCCACTTGTGCTTTCCCTCCTCCATCATTTTCCTTGCTCCCACCCACAAGTCCTGACATGGTGTTTGGTTCCTTAAAGAATATGCTATAACAGTGATCTTTCATTTGCTGTTTTAGACAGTATCGATGTGATAAGTAACATTCACAATCCAATAGGCAAATGTTGTGATAGTTAAATGAATACAGAGAGCATGCTTGCTCTCAGTGTAACACAGTGCTGAGAAAAATCAGCTCCATCAAAAGTTGGCTCAGTTTCCTTAGTAACGAGTGCATTTGGTTTCCATTTTATTACTTTAGAGGAATAGTCTGTGCAAGACCACAGAATGTTATCAGTGGGTTGCAAGCAGGCAGTGAGCACGGAAGGACAGATGCATGGATAGGCAGCTGACACCAGTTCTCTTCATACATTTGTGTAGGATCAAAACAGAATATTGGTAATGAATCCCCCGCCTATTTGTTGGGGTTTTTACTTGTGTTTTTTGTTTGCTTTACTTTTATCACTTGCCCTTTAAAAAGTTTGACTGCTTATAGGACTTAATTCACAAATATGGCATAAGTTTTTATTCTGCCAAAAGCAAGTAAGCCTGCCTTTCTAATGAGTCCCTCGCTATTCCCCTGCCCGGTCACCCACCCGTCCTTCCTCCTGCTCTCGCACTCTCCACCTCTCCCTATGCTGCCTGGCATGATGCTGTCTTGCAGTGACCACTTTGGCAGACCAGTGTGTAGTTATGAAATATTTCAATATACTCAATGTAATGTGCATATTTTAGGGCTTACTGGTTTTGGAAATGTAGTGTTAGTAGGTGTGCGTTGTATTTCTGTTGTTAATAACTCAGGATTAGACCTGGAGCTATCCTGGTTACCAGGTTTTCATGTTGATACTTTAATGGTATCAAACATGGAACCACTGCATAGAGAGGGGGAGAGAGAGAGAGACAGATGGGAAAGGAAGGACAGTCAAAGGATTTCGATCTTTCCATCAACGAATAAGGTCAAATGGTTTTTTTAGGAAATAACGAATACTTCAAGTATGGTGGGTGTTACACCAGTGTGCAACTTCAGAAAACAATTATCTTAAATTCTGAGCCCAAATCTTGTGTAGTTATTCTCTTGTAAGCACTTACATATTACAGAATGTTTTTGGTTTAAGTATCCCCTCAATGTAAGCAGAGATAGAAGACTAGCTGTAGAGGCTACATCTGGTACAAAGTACTGGATTACATTCTCACATTAGAAGTGTCCTTAACAGTTGAGCTAATTAAAGATAAATTCATGTCCTTATGGTAAATATTTATAAACTGAAAATCTGGCACTTGTAAATATGTATTACAACTATGCAAAGCTAAACCGTATTTGTAATCAGCACGTTTAAGTAATTTTACTAATCTCATTTTTCTTTAAATGCGTTGTAACAAGTATTGTCCTCAAAAAAACAGCGTCAGTGGTAGTGAAAATCTACTCTGAGAGTGTGGTTTATCATTTGAGAACACATTTATGAAAATGTGTTTGTGTAACTACTGAATGTTTAACATCATGTACGGAAGCACAGAAAAATGAGTGAACAATTTTTAGAATGGGGGTGAGGTCTGCTCTGCTATGTAAAATGCATATTCAGTTCTTAAGAATTTTATAGTGATGTTATAAATTAGTGTGCTTATAGCTTTGTAGGGGAAAAAAGGGAATCCAGGCACTCGTCTAGCTGAAAATCCGATCTATGTGCCATGTTTCTTTGATGAATATGATAAATCGGTGTTTAAATTTCAGGTTTCTGCAGTTGAAGACAAACTCTTTCTCATATATCTCATCCAGGTATAGTTTAATTAGCCTATCGCAGGCGTTCTTCTATGACCAGAAATATACGGGTGTTTTTGCTGAGCTATGGACAACTTTTTTAAGAGTTGTTGCCTGAGATTCATCACTGGCACACTGAAAATCCTTAGTACACAGAACACAATATAGTAATAATGACCCTAGCGAAGTAAAGTATGAGGGCTGCTCCGAAAGTAATGCCTCCTATTTTATGATGTTGGCCCATGATGTCAGAGGCAGCTGTTGGAGGCTGAACCTTCCCACCAACATTCCGTGACACGTTGGTGCCGTGTGACAGACAGCAGCACAGGGGCACTCTGACAGAATGGCATCTGACATGGGAGTGTGGGTGGAGCAAAGGGGTGGGACTGAATTCCTCCATGTGGAAAAAATGGCCCCCACTGACATTCATCGGTGGTTGTGCACATTCATGGAGCCTGAACAGTGGTTGTGAGCAAGGGTTGGGGGGGGAAGGGAAGTGTTTCAGCAGTGGCAACAGTGGCAGTCACTTTCACTGGTGCAGATTTTTGCAAGTGTGGCATGCAGGCTCTTGTTCATCAGTAGTGAAAATGCACAGCTAATGCTGGTGACTATGTTGAAGAATAGTATTTTGTAGCTGAGAATTGCTCTATCAAATAGTGTTATTGGGTTCTTCGTGCGTGCTGCAGATTCCATGGAAATAAATAGGAGGCATCACCTTTAGAGCAGCCTACATTTGTGAACAAGTTTAAGACCTTGGCTGAATAAAACCTAGGTTAATAGCTCCTTTTTCACCAACAAAATTGATAAAAGAATTCATGGTTCAGAGCAAGATGATGAATACAGGTTGGTTATCGAGGGCAAGAGTCTTGAGTTTGAGAATCACAAGACGATGCATGTAAAATAATGGCAGGAAGATCCTCATAGCATCCAGGTTTTTTAATTGAAAAGTTATAAATTCAGCTAAATGTCTTCAAAGTAGTTTTTCAGATGTGGTGGAAAACACCTAAATTCATACATACAGGAAAAAGTAACTAACTTTATTACATGTCTTTTTAAATTGTGTTTGGTGATTGTAAGTAAGTAACTTCTAACACCTTTACTCATTAAGAGAGCATAATAGGTACATGCTCCTCTTAGAAATTTTTTGACAGAAGAGTGATATTAAAGGGAGAAGCAGCTTCCTGAACATCCTCAGCTGAGATATATTTAAGTACCGAATTAAAGCAAGGAGTGTTGAAAGCTGTTTTTCTAAAACTTACCAGACAAGGTGCTGTGTTTCATTATTTTCTTTGTTGTGTAATCAAAATTGACGAGGGGGTAATGTTTTCTTCTTCTTGCCATTGAGACCTTGATTTTGGTAAAGCCTATTCACCAAGTGAGTAATCTCAGTGCTTCCTTATATGTCACTTTGTCAGTATTTAAGATTATGCAGATTTAAGTATTCTCAACCTCAGTGTTTAGGTCAAACTCTTTCAGCCTTGAAATTATGTGTTCATGGTACAGGTAAAGTGACCAAATTTGATGTCTTTTATTTATCTGCATAGGAACATTGTTTTTTAAGACTGTGCCCTAGGTATGAGAATATAATACATAGATACAGACTTGCTGAATTTCTGGGAAAAAAAAAAAAAAAAGAACAAGCCAGGGTGGTCTGGGGCTTGTATCAGATCTCTTAGGAAGCTTAATTTTCAAATTGAAAAACTAGCAAAACCAGTAAATAAATTCCTGGGTACGAGGAAAAGCTTCTCACCAGAGGGTGATCAGGCATGGAACAGCCTCCCCAGGGCAATGGTCCTGGCTCCAAGTTGCTGGGGTTTGAGGAGCATTTGGACAACTAGATAGGGTTTGATTTTGGGTGGTTCTGTGTGGAGCCAGGGGCTGGATTTGATGACCCTGGAGGATTCCTTCCAACCCAGTTTATTCTGTGGTTAATAAGTTTGTCTCCCACTTTCACCAGTTGCATCAAGCTCTGGATTTTTTTTAGTTGATAAAGCATATTTAAGGAGGTTCTCCTGCAATTTTCTGGGGTCACAATTACTAACAATGTGGTGTTTTCTATTAAGATTCTCATGGTGCTGTGAGCTGTAATTCTACATTTCAGTTCTATATTATTCAGAGAACAGCTTTCATGAAGAATGTAGAATAATACAGAGCTTCCAAAAGGCTGCCTAAAAGTATTCCATGACGTTGCTATTTAAGGCTGGAGAGGTTACAAAACTGTTCATCCCCTGACACCTACCAGGTGGAATATTTCCTTCTCATAGAGGTCTGTTGGTGGGATTGGGATTTTTGTAGAGCAGGGCCTCAGAACTGCCCGAGCTCCGAACAGTCCTGTGAAGCACCAGTCACAACTCTGTTAACATCTTGTTTGCTGCTGTGTTACCTGCTTGGCAGATGGGGTGACGTGAACACTTCTCACACGGCAGTGAGATAAAAATCAATTTAATTTCACAGGAGAGATTTTGCTTACAAAGACTACTAAATATTATCATTTGCCGTGTAGCACCGGAGGCTTGAAAAAAATGGTACAAACCAGTCGCCCAGGGGAGAGAAAAGAGGTATAGCAAAAAGTGCCTGTGGTTAATATGTGCTCTTGTAGGGCAGCTGAAAGAACTTCATTTGGAGCACAGAATTGTTCTGAGAATGGATATTACTGTTGAACCAACCACATTGTTCAGCAGTCTAAAAAGCTGCTGTGTGCTACAAGGGAAAGGAATAAAGAGAAGGCCGTTTGTACCTGATGCTCTAGGGGAAGTGCTCAAGATCAGTTTATTCTTGTGACTTAAATGGTTGTAATTTGCCAGAAACACTGCCTTTTAAAAAATACGTATCTACACATAGAAGCATGTGGATATATGCACACCCTCTGAGTCTCTTAGGGAAGCTTGGGATAGAGCAGTTCTTAGCTTGGATTTGTTCTCCTGCTTGTAAAAACTCTGGAAGGGTACCAAAGAGTGTTGATAACTTTCAGGTTTTTCCCTGAGTATGGTTTCATTTCCTTACAGAACTGCTTCTCCATCTTTCTGCTTTCATTTTGACTCCACTGCTCCTCTTATCTGGCTCCTACAGTTTGAGGGCAAATTCATAAAGGTTCAGCTTTTCTTAACGTGTTCTTTTTTTCAGCCGGTGACTGGTTTGACCAGGGAAGCTAGTGATTTTTAAATAGGCATAATTCTGCTTTAAACTGATTTTTGTTGCTTAACTTAAATAGCTAACATAAAAGCGGGGCAATTACATGAGAATGATGGTCCCTGTCGCCCACTCCTGTCCTTCTCCTTCTCAGGTCCTTAGGCAGAGCACAGGACAGGGAAGTGCATAAAATTTCTTCCAAGTACTCATCCAATCTCCAACAATTTTTCTTTCAGAGTTACTAAATCATATTATCAGTAGAGTGCTATTCAGTGATTTTTATGTTCTTTGTTCAGTTGCTTTTTGACAACTCTCAGCTTTTACAGCAATCTGTTGGAAGGAGATTCCCTTTCACAGCTGGTGCCGTGTGAAGAAATACCTCCTTTTGTTTGCTTTGAACCTCACCTGCAGTCTGTACTGAAGCCATAAATTTGTAAATGAAATGCAGTGAACACTGGTTTGTGTCTGGAGTTAAAAAAAATTGCTTATGAGCCAGCACTTAAAGGGTAATAATCTGGGCCATCTGTCCAGTCAGAAATACTTTTTTTTTCCCAGAAATCTCTACAGAGTGCCTTGGAGGCGAAGAAAGGTCTGTACTGAACTCACTGCATATTTATTATGTCATTCATATTCTGCTAATTTAGCCTTCTCTTACAGTCTCATTTGCTTTTGCTTAGAAAAGCATTTATTTAATTGAAGGCTTGGTCTAAATAAAGCACGCTACTGATTGCCTATGCTGATTACTCCAGGCTTTCTCTTCCTAATTTGGAAAATGTGCTTGCTTTTCTTTGGTTTATTTTTATATTGGTAATTTTCTTCCTACATTTTTACACTGTCCGTAGTGCTGGGTTGAGCAGGTTGGCTTCCAACTGAGACTGGGCCAGTTGCACTTAGACGCAGAAGCCTGCTTCAAAATAGTCTTTGTATGTTAGGAAAAAGAATTGGAAAACAATTTCTGAATTCAGGGGGTTTCTGGAAGCAAGCTGTGGGACTGTGTTACAGAAGTTAGGTTCAGATTCCCCTGGGATTTTAACTACTTCAAGTCTGAATTCTACTGGAGAGTTTTTTTCCCTCTTTGTTACCCAGACTTTCATGTAGCGAGCAAGTGTGTGCCGTCACTTCAGATCTCGTTAATATTGCTAAGCGCAATGTTCCACTTTGTTTACTCCTTAAAAGCTGCTGAGCTCTGGCACTTGTAAGAGCTCAGGGTACCAGAAGCTGGAGACTTCTGACATGGTACCTGAAATCTTGCCAGTAAAAAGCAAGTCATTGTTATTGAAATACTGCTCTGTGGGAAGGCGCTTGATGCTTGTGACAATACAATGTAAGCTTTATGTGACATCTTCTGAAGATGACACTTGATTTTATTCACTCATTTTTTAAACCAGGGCGTTTGAAAGCACGTGCATCCTGCACGTGCTGACTGCCACCCCTGCTGGGCTGTAGTGTCATGTTATCCCAAACTGCCCTGCACAGAGGCCCACATGCAATCCCCTCACTCACGCATGAAGCCCCTGGTTCGAAACACGATTGTCCTGTATTCTAGCAGTGCTCTCTCCTCTCGCTCCTGCCTTCACAGGGAAGGAAAGGGCAATCCAGTGTATGTCTGATAAAATGCAATAATGATTTAACTATTCCTTGAACTGAAAGGTTGGTCAAAGGAGCTACTGCAAAAGACAAGGTCGTCTGTTGTGCTGCTAGGAGGAGAGCCACGGTCCTGTTCCCTTCCTGCAAAAAATGGAGCTGGAATGATGCCCAGTCTTCCACCTCCTAGCATTCGTCTACACCACAGAATATAGGAACAGTGCAGTACCAAGGAAGGGAGGGGAGTTTGGCACTGTTGTGCTGCAGTTCAACAATAAGCTGTAACCAGGACATATTCACTCTCCTAGGAATTATGTGACACACAGCTAAATGCTTTTGTTCTCTTGGCGGTGCAATTATGTCAAAATCTTGCTGACCTCTTCTCCCTAGTGTTGCAGAATCATTTTTCGAGAGGGTTTCTCAGAGTGATAAAGTACAGTTTGTGGAAAGAAGATGCTGCACTTTTAAAATCCCTTGAATTAACCTGAGCTTCTCCTGCAAACAAGCTGCCTTCTGCATGATGTCCAGCATGTAGTTTGCTTTCATGTAATGAACCATTTTCCCATCTGATTCTTGTTGGAAGTAAAATTGACAGCACGCTAATGGCTCTGGCATAGCTAGTTCTCGTTCAAATTTTACTGAATGTTTTAGTATCAGTAGGTGGAGAATATTTCAGGCGGGACTCCATTACCTTCAGACTAATGCTCTGCTCTGTGTTGCATTGGGACAGAGGTGCTGTACAGTGGTCAGAATCAATTCCAGAGTTTCAAATCTTTTTTTTTTTTAAAGAAGAGATTAATATTATTGCAGATGAGTGGTTCTGAAAACTCCTGTTTTGCATGCAGGCCTGAAGCCTTTTTTGCCCTGGTAGTCTGTTCCCACCCGTAGTGTCATGCAGTCTAACATCAGGCTGTGATGGTCACAGAGGTAATACAGATAGTACTAAAAAGAAAACAAAAAAAAATCCTATATCTGCACAGTTATTTACTTTATTCTGATCTTAATATTTTCTTTTAGTGAATGATCCATTAGGTGTGAATAGTGTCTTGCTGTAATGGATAATGCTCTTTTGTCTAATGGATATTGTAAAACCTCTATTCACCTTTAATTCAAATCAGCATGTGTTTCCTAAAAATGAAATAATGAATACTTGGGAAGTATTCTGGACATTTATTTACACAGTAGGTTTTTTTTACTATTTCCTAATGCTTTTATACCAAAGCTTTTTCCAACTACTATTTCAGAAGTCAGAGATGAAAAACAAATCACTGCTCTGCCTACTTCTTGGTGGTTTTGCTTTTGTTTTTTTTTTTTGTACTTTGTATTTTGTTTGTTTATTGGGAAGGGACCGCACCTTTGTAGATCTACTAGATTGCATTTAACTGACCTGAGCGTACCTTAAAGCAGGTTATTAAAGTGAGGCCTGCCAGGACAAACACTGTTCAGTTCTCACAGGCTTTAAAAAACAGGAGTTTTGTGTGTAATGTGCGATGGGGGGCAAAGGTGGATTGCTTGCAACTTGTCAGTAGTACTTCAGAAAAACATCTTAAAGAAATGAATTAAATTTGAGTGCACAGATCTTAAGATTCTTTTTAAGTTTAAGATCAAAAGCAAGAGCAAAGTAAATTGCCTGCTTGTCATCTTAGTATTATTGCACTGATTTGTTCAGACTTCCTTCGTATGCTTACTAGCAAAAGTGAGAGGAATACAGTTGAGTGAACAAAAGTACTGCTGAAGTAAAAAAAAAAAAAAAAAAAAAAAAAAAAACAAAAAAACCAACAAACATCAGTTGGACTTCCATTAATACATAGCAATGACCTGTTTGTTCCTTGTTCAAGATGTAACAGATTGTAACACAACCATAACAAGAATGAATTCTAGCACTGGAAGTAAAGAATACCTGAAAACTGAAGTCTGGGCACAATTTTCACTAAGACAAATACTGGTTCTAGCAGAGGCTGAGCCAGAGCACCTCAATCCACAAGGGCATTTCAGCACTGAATACCGATGCAGTGGAATTAGGATCTGAATGACAAATATCTGCTAAAATAGAGAATCTGAATGAATAGTGTCCATACACAGCAGCTTGCTTAGACAGTCTGCCTCACATATCCAACAGGAGGTAAAATAATTCTTAAATCACATGCTCTGTTGGTGAGGTACCGCATTTGCACTATTTATCAATCGCTCTTATTTCAGTTCTTTACCAAAATATCTTCTTGGGTGCGGGCAGGTAGCAGATGCTAATCATAATTGGGGTGAAGCTGCAGTATTTGCCTGAGAAGAAAAAACTGTGTGATTCATGGGCCAAACTTTTTTTGCTTGGTGTTTGCCTGCTGGTTTTGGCTAAAAGGCCTAAGATAGGTGCCTCAGAAATCATGTGAACTCTCAGACAATGGGAGATTTTGTTTTTTCTTACAGTGTAACTAAAGTTGTTTCCTTGCCTTTTTATCCGTTATCCTTCTAATCACGCTAAAACTGGGGTTTGGTTTACGTACGTGATGACACAAGTCTGGACTTCTGGTCTTCTTTCCATGCTAAAGGTTAAATTCTGTGCATGGTGGAAAGATGTTACTTTAGGAACACTGATGCTTCCATTAAAATAAGAGTACTGATTTCCCTTACAAAGCACTTTTTTCTCTTACTAAAAGTGTCACATGCAATTTGCATCTTGCTATGATTTCAAGTGTTATTTTTTTCCTAACTTTTTCACAGGCTGAAGTAGTTTTGCTTACCTGCAGGAAAAGTGGACAATACTAAAATGAATTTATGTTACCATAGTAGCACTGTCCCTGAGTAGAAACTAGTAAAGGTATCTTACAGATCTAGCCAGTGTAGTAAGCAAGCAAGCCAAACATTCGGTTCCTAAATGTTCCATCTTTGGAGACTAAGCCACAGCTTAACTCTGCAGGTAAAGACGCAGATCCTGTCAAGTCCATAATAGTTATGTGCCTGAGAGTAGAGTCTAGAATGTTACTGAAGATGCTGGTTATCTGTTGAGTGCTTGAAGTACAAGAAAATGCTCTATCCATAGATCCTTTACAGCCATCTTGAAGCTGGCTTGCTCTTAAGTAAGTGCTGCCATAAAGAAAGATAGGTCACATTCTGACAAGTCAGATGTCATATATAAAGTTCCCACAAAGTTCAGTTTTGCTTTCTGTATTGGACAGGACGCCCAGCCACAGCATAACAGCTCTTGGTGGGCCCTTGCTGCCTGACACTTCCACAAGGAATGTGGGGGCCTGGAGGGGAGGAAAGTGTAGCCCCAGGGCTTGTTTACATGCACATAATGAGAAGGAAACACCATGTTCTTCTGCCTGAATTGCTTAAGGATGTTATAGTAGGCAGTCACTGCAATAAGCTGCAACATGGAGCAGCTGAGAAACAACTTGCTCTCAAACTGACTATAGTGTCAGTTTTAAAACATCCCTATATTGTAATTCTGAAGATGAAAACAATATAGAAAGCACACAATCTCTGTAAAGAACCCATTATGTCACACTGTCACTTTTCAAGGTATTCTGTCACAGGGAAAAAAAAAAAAAAAGACTGTTTTGCTTGGTTCCTGCAGCCAAGAGCAAGCTCTCCACGTTACTATGCTGACTTACATGTGTAACTGTCACACCAGCCAGGCGTGTGTTACACAGAACAAAAAGAATCAGTACTGATAAACAGGATTACAGACTAGTTCCACCTGGCAATGACCTTCATATACCACTGTTCCATGTAAAGACTGCTTCATTTTCTCATTTCCATCTTGAGTCATTTGCTATCTGAGTGAGGTTTGGATTTTGAAATATGAAAGCCTATGTAGCTTTTACCAAGCGCATAGCAGAATAATTTATAATTTGCTTTCCAAGCTGCTTAATTTTTAACTATAGATTGATCCTAGTTTATATATTTTACATCAGACTTCAAATCACTGTCTGTCTCCCCTGAAAGCAGAGGACAGACGTAGCCAGCTGTCCTAAGACAAGTTCACCTACTTTCCTATCTTTCAACGATGGTGACCTGAGTCTAACCTTACTGTGGAGAAAAGGTGGAAGGTATTCTGGCTGAGGAAATGAGGATTTCCTTGTGAAGTTATAACTGTGTTCCTAGTCACAGCTCTCTGTGTTTCCACTGCCTCTAATCTCTTCCAGAATTTACTCTGTCTGAAGGCAAAATCAATTGTTCCTAGTGTTTTTTTTATGTCACTTACAGTTATAACAACTCAAATGACCCATTCTCGGGACTACCACTTGATCAGGACTAAATGTGTGTTACCTTTTGTGTTAAGCATGGAATGGCACATTAGGTTTCTTTGATTAAACCCTAAATGTCTTTTAAAATAGATTACAAATCATCTGTTTTTTATTTGTTTTGACTTTTTTTTTTGGTAAGGTCACTAGCAGTGGATAAATAGCTTTAAGTTCTCCTTAGTGAATTTTCTGCATATTAACTGACAAATATAGCTACAGTTCTTAGCTTTCAGCTTACGTTCTGCATAGCATAATTCTTTAGGCAGTTATTTATTACTTTTTTTTTCTAATTTAAATCAGTTTCCTCTGGTGTGTTCCTTCTTTCTAGCCAAAAGGAGTAGCAAGATGACAAACACCTTGCAGCGAGCATAAAGGGGTGGGAATCCAATAACTCTAAACCAAGCTGGTGGAGCATAACATCATTCTTTTTACTAATTGTTTATTATGGTTACAATTTATTGCTGTTAACTAGTTATTTGTTTAAAAGACAAGTTTAGGTGAATGGTTTCCTTTTCATTTCATGCTTTATGAACCACTAAGAACTGAAGGTAATCATGACACTCGTACTTACTATCGATTTTTCTCTACAACTCCAGTAGTGGTGTAATACAACTTCAGCAGTGCCTTTTAGTGCAAGCACATTTTATATATGTACTGCAAATGCTAACTGAATATATGCTTTTTTTTTCTTTTTTAAACAGGCATTAAAGCTGTATTTTCAGGACATTACCATAGGAATGCTGGAGGGTGCTACAGAGGACTGGAAATGGTGGTTTCATCAGCAATAGGATGTCAGCTGGGAGAAGATAAACATGGGCTTCGAGTGGTCCTTGTCACAGATGAAAAGATTGTTCATAGATACTACAGTTTAGATGAGTTGAGCAGCCAAGGCTTGGCGAAAGAGATGGTGGATATGCTTGCTAAGCAAAATTAGCCTATGTCAAATCCCTTTTAACTCAAGTGGTTTACATGATTTTTGTCTGCATTTATTAGACAAACAGGAACAGTTTCAGCAAGTTTACCCAAGTTGAAGTCAAATTTCTGCTTGTGCACCATGCCCAGGACCAGCTCTCTATTTGTTATCATCCTAAATAACAAAAGTTCTTGAATGAGACCTATCAGGAATATGGAAAAATAACACTTATCACTGAGAACATTTCTCTGTTCTGAGATTTTATACTTTCCTCATGAGTAAGACATTCTAAATAAATAAGAAGTATATCCAAGAGTGAGAGTAGTAATTCTAGATAATGCTTCAACTGAAGACTATTTTCCTTTGATATATGAGAAGACATTTAAAAAAACCAATAAATTTAGTCACTTCAGTTACACTCTGGACAACACAAATGCGTCTTTTTTTTTTTAACTTCGTAGAAACAAATCTCAAAAAGTCACTGAAATCAATGGACTCCAGCTGACTTTGAATCAGACCTTGATACCTAAAGGTTATGTTTTCTTCCATTTCCTTTTCTTTCATTTTCTTAGTTGTTGAGAGCAGGCAGCAATAGAAGAAAACGCATTCTCTTATGCAGTCACAGCTTAGGTTTCTGTTGTATCCTAGACTTATGTAATGAGAAGTGTATGCATGAGGCTACAATAGATGACACTGAGAGAAACTAAACATGGAAAAAATATTTTCCTTCTGAAATTTAATCACCATTGAATTAGCATAGATTATTGCTGTATGTTCATAAGTTGGAATAACTGGATAGAGAGAAAATCTTGTGCAGAATACTGTCACTTTTTGATTCCTAGACAAGTGGAGAACTTTGATTTCTAAATGCAATTTAAGAGTGCTTTGTTGAAATATTATAGCCCTTGGATCTTGAAAACCTTAAATATATTTTCTTCACTGAAATGTCATAAAAAATCATGTAAAAAGAGGAGAAAAAAATACATTTTAAATTTATGTAATCTGCCTATTTTTTTTAGCAAGTATGTCTGATTTGTTTACAATTAAATAAGAGAGAAAAAAATCTTCATGTAATTAACTCATATCTCTATTTTTAAGTGTTTATTTGAGCACATTATAACCCGTGCCCCAGGTCCTCTAGAAATACAGACAGCACAGTTTTATCACCTGAAGATGGAAGGACAGAAACAGTACTGGCTGAAAAAGCAATACATTCTACTCATTTTTATGTATACTCACATGCATCATCGTTCCTTAGAGCACAGAGGTATTTAAATACAGTGCAGGAGGTGAAATACTGTGTCGAAGAGTCAGTTTCATTACATTTTAGTCTCAACATTTTATCTGAGAGGCTTGTTCAAACTCTATGTGGGGCTTATGAGATTTTAAAAATATCTGTCGTATTTTGGACTGTTTTCTTTTACCAGTGAAACAGCTGTACCTGCAAATGGACAGTACCAAACGTGAACTACCATCTCATGATAACAACCTAAGTGTAGGTAATGTTTGAATCAAAAAGAAAGAAAATGATTTTGCTTTTCATCTCCAGCTGCTTTTGATTAGTTTAATGTTTTCACAGATTCATTTTCAAAGGAACATCTGTGAAATGGGAGTGAAAAAAATCTAAGGCTAGCTAAGCACCCAGAAGGAAGTTTCACTGGAAGTTAAGCAGTTAGTTTATTAGTTTAATAGTTAAAAATTATTTTAAAAACCTGTGTACTTATACATCATTGAAACCACTGACTACTGTTAACATTTAGTCTTATTAGCTTTTATTTAGTGATCACAGGTTATTAAAGGTTTCAAGAACAAGATGATGCTAGATTATGTTTCGCAGAGGGAAGACTCGTCTTGCTATGACTTAAATATTTCAGTATGCCCATTTACATCTTAAGGCTGAAGAAGTTCAGCAGAGGGACCTGAGACAATCCAAGCAAGGCATATGCTCCCTGCTCTCGCACAGTATTGTAAAGCTGAGTGGAGGAAGTGCTTTTTTCACATACCTGTTTATTAAAGGATGTAATTTTAACTGAATATGGGAAGCTTGGGAGATAGTTCTTAGAAGCATAACCTCAGGAGGAAGTCTTTCCATAAATATGAAAGCTTTAATAGTGGTGGTATTATAGAGCTCTGTAATTTTATTTTCATGGTTACAGTGTACTAATATGCAATGGAAAACTTTGGTATAAGCATCATTTTATTTCATATTTGTAAATGATTTTTTCCACTTCTTTTTAAGTGTCATTTTGTTGCAAGAAATTCCATAGCATCCTGTCATAAAAATATTGCTCAAATACAAATTGGAAGTTCAATTTTAAAAGATTATTTTATATCCCAAATACTTTTATTTATTTGGCATGTGCTTTTTTTACCTGCATAAATGAAAAATGTTGGATTAATTTTCTTAGTACAATTGGCCAATTTAGAATTAATACTGATGCCTTGACTAATTACAAATGGCAGAGGTCTTCATGGTCAGAGTGCATCTTCGTGTTTGTGGAGAGAAAAATAACTCATATTGTATTAAATTATGAAATAGTCCACCCATGGAGACACTAATTATCATTTAAGAAAACATCATTTGATGTTGATGACATTATTTTTGTATCTGCAGTGGGGCTGATAATGGTAACTCTCTGTCAGCAAATGACTGGATTAAAGCAAGGTGATACTGAAGTTCAAACTGCTTATGAAAAAAAGACCAAGTAAATTCTCATTCATTTCTGTGGATACAGGAGGTTAGGCAAAGAAATAAAATAATCAGGTGACCACAATTCATCCCAGTTTCTTGAAGGCAGATAACAAGCTGAGATGACCTCTGATGACTCATTAAATGTTCTAATATGAATTTTTCACATCAGAGCAATCTGTGAAAGTAACCAAATGCTACATAATGAAGCACAATCTGAGGTGGAGACCTCTGCATGGGACTGATCTTTGAGATCAGTCTCGGTTTGCCAGTTTGGATGTACGCAACAAACTGAAGAAAATGCTTCTTCTGAATCTTTCAAGAAGATCATCAAGAATGCTTGATGTCTTATAAAAGAATAATGACATTTTATGTTGGGAATGGGCAGTGATAGAAGTGAAGCCTCCTCTACCCTCTCTGTTTGCAGACTGAGTGTCCTATGCTCACCCTGCCGCTTTGCTTCAGTGACTGCTCTTACCTCCACACTGCAACTTGTTTTCTAGTGTCTGTTTTTCCAAATGTTATCCCAAGTAGCTATTTTAATTCTGCTGTGAACAAATAATTAGAGATGTATCTATCATAAGCAAGTATACAGTACATTGAAAACTAAGCATTCCAGCATTTAAAAATGCACAGTTCCTCTATGTATGTCATTATATAAGCCTTTGAAGGCTAACACATCATTGTTTCAGCTAATGTTAATGTTGTGAATAAGCTGCTTTCTGTAATGCCCTCATTAATCCTTCTTTGCAACTGCCATTTGAACACAGTGATATCATTGAAAGCAGTGAGAAACATTTACATATACTTTACTTATCAGAAAGCTTGCCTGCCAAACAAACCCTGACATTATCTGTTTATGATACATATTCTTAACATGTAGAAATACCGGTTTGCATTAGAAAACTGTAAAAAGGGAATTTCCCATTCAATAACATTCTACAGTTTGTAGGAACTTCCTTCTTTTCCTGTTCTAACCTGACACGTGATATCTACATGACATGTCTACCGTCATTGGTAAATAGTGGAATGCACAGTTGGGAATCAAAGAGGTGGGTGGTTTAGGCTACCAGTAGTCTAGATTGCCATGAACCACTGCCAAAATAACATCCTGCAGAAGACCGGATTCTTCAGGAAAAGATGAGACATCTATTAAAAAGTAAGCTAGTAGAAGAAAACAAATAGAAGGACAAAGATGTAAATCTCTTGCTACAGTTCTCTTCACCCAGAAGGCAAGCAAAGACATGGCAGCTTCTACATCCATTCTGCTTAAGTTTGTTCCAATGGTATCTTGAAAGGACAGTCAGCAGAGTTATAACAAGCAGGTCTTGAACAAGGAAAGACTTGCAGATTCATTTTGGAAAAGCTTTTTAGATTATGTTTCAGCAATCAAAATGATTTCTCCTTATTAGAGAGCAATGGCTTGGTAGTAGTTGGCACCCCTTCCAATTGCATTCTCCCCAACACCAAGGACTATAAGCATTCATTACTCAGTCACCTGAAGATTAGGAAATTCAAAGCTGATAAATGCAACCACAGAGCTCTTGAGCACATTTTCATTGGAAGATGCTCTTCTAAAAAAAAGAAAAAAAATTGAAAAAATAAACTTATGATGAAAAAGTATTAGACCAGAGTACTAAACTGGCCTCCTGTCTACTTGAAATCCAGTTCTGGTGCTGGAGATTTTGGAAAGAAAATGTGCAGAACAAGGGCAACAGAGACAAATCAAAATATTTTCAAGCAACAAGACATACATAGCACTCGTTTTAAAAGAAAAGCAAAAAAAAACCCAGCCAATTCAGAGCATTACTTTTTTTTAACTGACATTTTCATTTGTTTCTCTAGAAGTAATTTCTTCCATTAGCCGTTTGTCAAATGCAGATAGTTTAGTACACTTCTACTCATTATCAGCTTTTTCTCCTCTAGAAGACCCATTAAAGCCTGATCCTAGATAAAATGATGGCGTTATTTCACTTTTGGGTAGCCAGCAATTGAAACATCCATCTTCTAAATATATGCTTATCTTTCTTAAAAATTGTTTAGAAAGGCATAGTGTTGTTAAAACAAACAAACAAACAAAAAAAAAAACAATAAAAAAAAAAAAAACAAGGCCTGTTAAATTAATAGGTAATGGGATTATCTGTGCATAGGCAAATCTTTCTCTTCCAATTCCATATAAAAAGGCATAGGTATGTAGAAAGGTATCTCTAATGAACCAAAATCACCAGTCCTAAACATACCAACTTCCCTGTCCAGGATATTTTGTTCAGACTGCAGATTTCTACATTCTCCCTCAAAAAGTTTAACAACACAGTATAAAAAAAACAGTGGTAAGGCACAGAGCTATCCTTCATGAAAAAATGCATTCTTTATGAGTGCACTGTCTCAACACAGTAATGATTAGTTTCAATTACTGTAATGCTATAATGTGATGGAAAGTACAGCAATAGCAGAAGGGTGCCACAATCCCAGGCTACAACAAAAGGAGAACAAGCCCAAATGCAGCAGCTGTGGACACAAAAACAAAGGAAGAAAAACTACTTACCTTTGGAAAGCCTAAGATAAGCAGCAACCTCCAACAAGATCCCATTGCCTCCACTGCCATCCCTTACATGAGAGCTGGGAAGGGGTGGATCCTGGCTCCACCCTTCCAGTCACTCAGGTGCATTGCATTGCATGCAGCTGAGCTCCCCTGGGCTGGCCCTGCCTTCCCACCAGGTGCTCCATCACTGCT
>JANHGO010002681.1:0-29239 GCA_024606505.1 Aquila spilogaster
ATGTTTCATTAGACAATAAGGCTATGACAAGCTGCACATTATAAGGAGATGAGGATTACATATCCTATTGTTAATTCGGAATTTCTCCTTTCATGCTATATTTTTTGCCCTGATCACAGATTGTGGGAGATCAGCAGAGCATAACCAAGGCAGTTCTGAGCTCACATCCCACTTCATGCCCAAATTGCACACAGGGATGTGTTTGTTCTAAGAAGACCTTTGAGTTTCTTTGCAATAATTTAAACAGAATCAAAATCAGAAAGACAAATTCCAAGACTAGCTCTTGGACCTCTTCTTCTTATGCATAAGAACAGGCATCAACATTCAGGCACTTTTCTTCAGAAAATGGGGTGACCTTTTGTTTCTCAATGTTACCCCAAGCACTAAAACATAACAGGATGGACAAGGAGAAACAAACAACGAGGAGAAGGAATGTAACCTCCCAGTTATTGCAAGGTAGGCTGGATGAGTAGTAAGCTGCACAAACACGAGATCCAAACTGCCAGGTTGGGCACTGCTGCCCAACATACTAACCAGGTGGGAGGCATCATGTTAAGTAATAACACTGGTGGTCCCAAATAGGAATGCAAGGCAAGGTGTGTACTGAAACATTTTCACTAAGTGCTTCCAGAGCCTCTAAGCCTTGGACAAAGACCAACAGGGACTTCAGCACCAATGAAAAATTCAATCCTGAATGCACATGGCTCTTGTCTAATAAAAAGACCTGTTCTCAAGCCCATTGACTTGAAATTAATGTGAATCCTTCCACTGACTTGGAGGGGTTGGGGATCAGGCCTTTAGTCAGTGGGTCTGTTTGGAACAAGTATCTGTTTTAAGACTATTGACACTGAGAACAGATGTTGTTGTCTCTTCCTGCTTGCCTCGCCACTTATAACATTTTCAATTTGCTTGCGTTGTGAGAGCATTGTTTTGCGCAGATCCTGACTAGTGTGTCAAGAGCAATTCCTCATCTGCAGTACATTAAGATTAGTTGATAAATTCAGATCACAGTGGAGTTTTTCGCTGGCAATCAAATGCTGGTAAGACTGATACTGTTGTAATGTACTTAGGTAAATGAAACAAAGAATCAAATCTATTAATTTCCCAAGGGAGCTGAACAGGAAAGGAATAAAAAATGGTGTAACTTTGCAGCTCGTATAAACATGTCCAGCTTTTCTCATCTGCAGTTACTGCCTTTTTTAAGGCCCCTACTTAATTATTCAGTAGCTTTTCAAGAAATATAAGCACTTCATTTTTACAACAACCCTATGGATTAAGGGAAACACAGACAATCCTGCCTCAAGCACCAGAGCAATAAAGTGCAATGCAGGTAAAGGTGAGATTTAAAAAAAAAGAAATCACTGATAAAGGTTTATAGGCTGTGCAGTATCAGTCTGGGGCTTACTGGGTATGGTTTTAAACAAATAAGTCCATTCTCAAAAGAAATACTGATGCACAGCAAGCATCCAGCAATTTTAGTAAGATTTCAGCATCTTAGAGGTGTTGACTATCTTAGAAGTAGAAATTCACCTTTATCACCAAGGGACCTCAGAAAGACAAGTCACCTCCCTCTAAGATGGCATGGGAAGCATGGCAGGGGAACTGCCATAGCCGGAGCTCAGTGGGGCCATTTTACCTATTAGTGTCAACAGCCAAGATACCTGAGGGCATTTAGATACTTAGAAACAGTAAATACCTTTAAGATGCTTATCTGGTGCTCAGTGGGACTGATTTCCCTGGAAAGCCAGGATCTGTGTTGCTGCATGACCAGCAGCTCATTAACGCTCCTCTCCATACCACCCTGTTGCAAGCAAGCTCCTTCCTGCATTTTCTTTCCAGTGTCCACCTGAAAATAATATGAAAGTAATTTACATTGAAAACCAAACCAAACCAAACCAATCCATCATCATCAGCAACAGACTTCCAAGGAAAGCCCAGGAAGGAAGCAGTGGATTCTTCCTTAACACCAGCCCAGGGTAGTTGTTCTCAGTCTTGAAGGCCAGGTATGAGGAGGTATATTAAAAAAAGCCTTTCTGTGTTATTATTTCTTTCATGTAGACTGAAGCGGCTCTGATGTACGACGCAGTTTACATGGTAGCAGTGGCCTCCCAGCGTGCCTCCCAAATGACTGTCAGCTCCCTGCAGTGTCACAGACACAAGCCGTGGCGTTTTGGACCCAGATTTATGAATCTGATAAAAGAGGTAAGTGTAGACCATCTGCTTATGGTCAGCATAATCCTTCCTCTGTTTTTTTACTGTGTTGGCTTGTGTTGTTGCTCCCTGGTCTTTGTTTTATGCTGTACTCTGATTTCTGGCACCCAATATTTCCTCACTTTCCCAGAGGGGAAACATTGGTTTACAGACACAAGGTGGCGGCCTGCGTTTTAGCTGCAACTTTATCTGGTCTTTTAGAAACAGAAACTGCTAAACCCTAGGTATGATAAAATCTCAGGCTAACGCACATGACTTCCCATGGGTTTTACTTGGGTAATTATGGATGTTTCTAACTTCTAAGACTAACAACAAGCATTCCAGAAATTGAAAGAGTCAGTTCACCACTTCAAACTGATTGTTTTACAGATTGTTTGATGAATCACTAAATAATACAATATTCAGGAAATACCGCAGTCACTACTTCTAAAGAAGCAAATTGCTTCATGAGGTCATGCTCTATCACATAAGATTTCATCACTGGGATATCTTGATCCATAAATATTCTAAAAATACATGTTTTAGCTGCCTTCACATGCCTTCACATTTCCAAAAATGCAGACTGTATTATGAATCTCAAATGGAAGCTTCTCCTTTAGAGCAGAGTCTGAAAGTGAAAATCAGAAATATGTGTAGTTTCCTATGTATATTTCCCCGTTTCCCCCAGTTTTGGTTCATGACAATGAAATTCCTCTCGAAACCAAATTCAGTAGTACGTGCATAGGTGGAACAGGACCTGTATGTTGAGGTACAAGGTAGTAGCAGCACATCAGGGCATACAACTGAATTCAGGAATATCTCAGGAACAAGCTGGAAGGCAAGATGTGGTGGCTACAGAATGTGTTCAAGAACTACTGTCACCTTCTCCAAACCCAAGCAAATTTCTTAGAGTTGCCATAGTCAATCTACATCATGGTGATTCACCTACACAGATAGTGATACTTATTAACATGGTACTTTCCATGCACAGTTCTATGGATTTTAAGGTTTCCCTCTAAACTTCTCTTCTTGAAAATATAAGGAAAAGACAAGAGTCACTGCAGTACTGAAACACCTGACTTTTAGAATCAAGAAAGCTTTGAAATATTTCCCAACAGAGACACAATTGCGGGAACGTGCACAGAAGACAGCACTGGGTCTTATCACTCACACTGATCTCAGCTATATTGCATCCAGCTCCTGCTTTGGGGAGGAAGTGGTAGGACTGTAAGCGTAACCAGCAGAACACAAGAAAATGACCTCAGAGGATGAACTTCTCCCTCCCTCCTGATTTAATCTGAATGGGAACCTTTTGATCTCATACTTCTCAACCTCAAGCTAAATGAGGTAGCAGCACTACTCATTGAGGGTCATGGTTAGTGAGCACAGTGGTGATTTATTCATGTTTGGACTAGGTGATACAGGTCTTTTCCAACCTTGATGATTCTATGACTCATACAATTTCTGGTGCATTTTTAGAAGAATTACAATGATATTGAAAGTTAGCAAAAGACATTGTAATCAGTGAATGCACCTGCATACTTCTACATCACCTGTTTTGGGTGATGATGATCACATAGCTTAAGGGTCCTGAATTGCCAGAAGTGCTAGATGCATCTCAGCAGATTCAATTCAAAGCTTATTGTTGAGCAGTTACACAGTTCCCATATATCATGTCCAGCTGGTTTTTCTTGTACGGAGTGAGATATGTGAGCTAATTAGTGATTGTTGTGCAGATAGTGTCTTTTGTGGTCACTAAAACACTGATTTAAACACAGCAAGGGTCTTATCTTGCTGTTTCTGTTCTAGCAAAAAAAAAAGAAAAAAGGTGGTTATTAAAATTGCATGATAAGGTTTAATAAGACAGTATTATATTTCCCTTGAAGGCTATAACAGGTACTGGGAACTAAATAGCAAATATGATTAGGTGTTCCTAGCTCATGTGAAGATCTGATTTGCTCAGCAAGGAGGGATGAACTGTATAAATTAGGAATCAAGTGGATAGGTATGGAGAGAAGAAGTCAAGCAGATAGGAAGAATGGTTTGTGCCCAAATAAATACAGTTTAATTATACTAGATTGTAATATGGTACTGGATATATGTGAAGCCATTTTACAGGCTGCTCTGAAGGCAGGCTAGTCTCAGTAAATAACATTTAGACAAAAAGGTTGCATTCAGTGAGTACTGCAGGTGCTAGAGCTTGGCAAGATCTTCAATGGCTCCCTGGTGTGTTTTTTGTTTTTTTTTACATTATATCTTAGTGGTGATAAAAACAAGTGAGATGACTGCATTTCTCATGAACCCATGCTATAAAATGCCAGACTGCTGGTAACCAAAGAGACCTCAGAACCATTCTGGACATAAGCAGAGGATAAGGTGGAAAGCCTCTTCGCTTTCCAGAGGGCAAATTAAATTTTTTAAGCCACTCTCCTGTTGGGAAGTCAAAGTCAAATGCCATACCCGGTCCTTAGGAATGAGAGCTAGCTTCTTCCAGAAAGCAATGGCAAAGTGGATATTCTGTGACAAAACATATCCTGGTTTATGCTGGTTTGAATGCAAGCTCATTGGAGTTGATTTCTGAATTTTCAGAGTATATAAAGCCGAATTGTATTGTATTATAATGTATGAATACTCTTCCACTGGCATAATGACTTCCGTTAAGTGTACCAGGTAAAGCAGTATGAGAACAACTGCCTGTTTTTCCTAATGACCAAGACTTAGTGCACTTCTAGTAGGCCTACGAGAGAAAAGGAAAAGAAAAAATGTCTGAAGCTAGAGAATAATCAATTACAGTGACAGAAAGAGTAATCTTCTATTCTCTAAAGATCTCATGAGCTAATGCTGATTATAGGAACCATTTACAAAATCGCACAGAAAAGCAATCCTACCTAAAGTTCCTTCAACTTGAGGACAACTTTGAGGTCAGAGAGGTCATCAACTAGTTCTCATAAAGGAGGATTTTATACATAAAATACACTGTCTAGGATCAAGATTGTTCTACGGTAGCTCATAAAGATCTTTTTAATGAAAAGTAAATCCTTGTCAGAAGCTTGTCTCTCTCAGTGACCTGATGTCATTGATATCTAAATGATATTTTAATGTTTTAGCTCTTGCAGAAGCATTTACAAGGAGCAGATATTGCCCATGTCCAAAAAGAAAAATAAGGTCATTCTCTTTCTTCAGAGAGGGAATAAGAGAGAAAGACTGATGCCACCTTTCCTGAAAGGAAAATGTGCATAAACATAAAACAATTTTTCACAATTAAATGATCAGATTTCCTGGTCGTGTCCCCTTTAAATCATGAGTTAAGTTCCAGAATAACAATTGTCTATTGATTTTTATTCAATTATCTTGTAAACCAATGTGAACTCCCTTCACTCAAATTCAGAAGCAGGTAAAAGAACAACTGTATGGAGAAAAACTTCAGAAGATACAGATGCAGACTTTATTTTGAGTAACTTTATTAAATCCCCTCAAAGAGAATCACACTCACAAATCTTGAAGATTTTTTAAAAAATCTGAAGCATTTATGTCTACATTTCAGCTTCTGTTTGTTGATGACAACACGTTTCAAGCATAATTGGTTAGTAGAGACCAGGAGTAAGGAGTAATACATCTATGTTCTGCATCAAATTATTGCATGCAGGCTTCTTTTGGTGGTATTGCATTATTAAAAACACTACCACCATCAATAACACATTGGAAAAAGGGAATTCTTAGGAATCATAGAATCATTAAGATTGAAAAAGATCTCTTAAGACCACTCAGTCCAACCGTCAGCCCATCCCCACCATGCCCACTGACCACGTCCCTCAGTGCCACATCCACTCGGCTCTTGAACACCTCCAGGGACGGTGGCTCCACCACCTCCCTGGGCAGCCTGTGCCACTGCCTCACTGCTCTTTCTGAGAAGAAATTTTTCCTAATATCTAATCTGACCCTCTTCTTTCTTACTCCTCTGAGCTCAACAAATTCTTCATGCAGGCTAATGTAATGATTACAAAAAGGAACAAGATAGATGGACTTGGTCATACAGGGGCTACTGCTACTATATAAGTTTCAAGCCTCTGGCTAAACTTATTTGTAATGATTCTTCTGAATAAAGATGTCTTACTTAGGATAACTGGAATACCAACATAGCTCAAGTGGCTTCAAGCTTAAGAAATTATCTCCTTAGAATTTATAATGCTTTTTTCCACCTCTTCCTAGGTGATTCTTGATTCTGCAGGTAACACAGGTATGTCTCAGAGAATGTATCTGGCCTGCAGCAAAGGCAAGGATTAGTAAAATTAAGTCTCTGAAGAAGTTTGCTTAAAATACTACGTCACTTTTCCTTTATAAAGGCCTAAAATGGGAGCTGAAGTTACTTTTATAGAGAAAGGGCATTCTAAACATTGAACGCATTCTATAGTTTTTAAAGCACTGTGTGACTGTAGACTGTGGAAGAAATTCTGCTTCAACAATAAAATTAATAAATAATAGTAATGTATGCAGTCCTCCACTGTGCAAGAAGACAGTAAATGGACTCAGCATCAAGCAATGAGATTATCTAACAAGGTCATGTTTATCATCTTAGGTTGTAATTTTGCCAGCTATTTGAAATCATGACAATAACTCAGTGTGTTACTCTACATTCTAGTTACATTGGCTGTAAATATTTTCATGTTATGTTTTTTCCTTCCATAAGAAGAAAAAAAATGTACAGAATAATATAACTCCTGGAATTTTTCCTTCCAAACTCAAGGCATTTAGTCAAAGAAGCCTTGCTCTGCTGTGAGAGAGGCCTCACCATTAGCAAAGTTTGGAAGACTGGGAAAAAGGAGCCTATATACTTTTCAGTCACCACAAAAAGAGCAAGGAAAACCTACATCACAAGGAAAAGAAAATTCTTGACAATCCTCTGAGCAAAACCATCTCTTCATGTAGACTAATGTCCACAGAAAGCAACAGCGTACGTAGACTTGGTCATACCAGGACTACTTCCACGACTGTATTTCTTTCAGTGTTCTGGTCAAACTTATTTGCAATAATTCTTCAAAATGAAGATGTTTCAAAGCATTAGTTAATCTCTAACACATACTTGCCTCCAAATCCAGATCCATGTCTACCTCACTTGTGCTGAGATTGTACAGATAATTTAGAAACTTCCTCTGTCCATCCTCCAGACTGCTAGACTTCACTGGAAGTCCCTACGAAGGGAATTGAAGCCAGAACTGAGTGAGTTGAAGGTGTCACAACCACCAGCATTTTTGGAGAATGGTGGGAACATTCATAGTCTTGATTAATTGTTATTAACTCACAGATGTAATTTTCAGGGGATTCTTGATGACAGATAACTTAATCTAAAACAAACACAGCACATTATTGGAAGAAGAAGAAATTGAAGACTTTTCTCTACAAAAACAGTATGAATTTAAAACGAAACAGAAGGGAAAGCAATCAATTTGGGGAGATGCTCATTATTATTTTTGGCTAAAATTTGCAGTGTTTCCAAACAAAGAATCACAAAACATTTTCAAGAGAAGAAAGTATTGCTTTTGCTTCACAATAGTTTATTACTATCAAAGCATTTATTACTACCAGCATGTAAGAGTATTCTCACGAGACTCAAAATCTACAGACAGACAAAAAAGAAGTGGACAGGACGATCTTCTGAATGTTAGGAGACCAAAGAACCTACCATCTACCCTACTGCTTGAGGAGAGATCAGTCAACTGGACTTCCTGCTGCACAGAAATCTCTGCTCTTGTGAATGGAGAAACAATATTCTAAAACATACAATAGCACATATTTTGTTGCATCTTTTTTATTGTGTTTCAGTGTTAAGTCCATCTTCTGTAACATGTGGGCTGCAGTTTTCTCTGGACTCTTGTGCTCTGATACATAGCTAATCCAAAGAAAAGCAGTTATTTAGTTTACTAGAGCTCCTCTCACCAGATAATTTGATATTAAACATTTTTATTTGGTTTACTTCTTAAAAACTTAATTGTTGCCCCTAAAGTAAGAGAAACGTTTCTGATATAAGCCTACTACAGTCTGTTACTTTTAACTGGAAACTCTGAATTGAAAGAGCAAGCAAAACAACTGCAAGACTTTCACCCAATGATGATTTATTAGATAATACAAGTCAACTTTCCATGAAGATAATGTATGGCTGAGATTAATGCCAACAGACATTTATATTCTGAAGTCAAATTTTGAGTGTAAAATCAATTTAAAAGTTATGCAATGATGTATACACACATAAATAACAAAATAATAGTTCTGGAACTTAACTTGCATAGTAAGAGTAAATACGTATGGAATAGATAGAAATTATCAGCAAGTCTCTGATACTCTGATGCCTAGAATCAAAACAAGAAATCTGACAAAAAGATTATCTATACTCTCTTCCACTCAATTTTTACTTTCTCAAGTATTGCCTAGAAAGTAGATTTGTTTAAAAAGTGAGCAAGAATTACTATAAATGTTTTTATCTGAATATATGGAGTATTTTTTTATATTTGCTACACAAAATCAGGTTTTTTTTGAACATATATTGTATGTTCTAGCCTACTAGAAATGCTCATGATTTATTCCATACCGATATTTCCTTTTAAGTGTTAGCACATGGTCTAAAATTATTTGTACTGGAAAAGCTCCCAAGAGCCCTAGCCATGTCACCATTGAGCAATTCACTGTCAACAGCCTTTGCTCCAAAGACCTTGCAAGATAACTGTTAAATGCAGATGGTTTAGATTTCAGAGCAGTGTACTGTTATTGAAACAATGTGTTCATCAAGCACACAGCCTCCTACTCACTCATTCACATGTTTTCCATTGCTTGGGTTCTGTTATCTCGGGTGGAAATGACACAGTGCTTTGCATCATGTGAAGTCTCAATGGGCTCTCTGTTGTTCAATGAGTCAATGTCACTGTACTAAGACAACAACATGGTCAGGGAGGATGTTTCCCACACAAGATGCTGGGTGGGAACACTGAAGCTCTGACTTTGGTTTCTGGTCCTGCCGTGGACTCTCTGCAACCACAAGCAAATCATTTTCAGCAAGCTCCAATAACTGTGCCTTAGTTACCTGAGACAGCAAAGCAGACCATTGTTTTGTGGATACTTCCAAGGCACTGACATGATCAGGCTAATCACTGTCTACACATGCAGCTATCACATTACTCTAAAATGAAAGTGATAGGGCCTGAAATCTAGGTGAAGAAAGAAGCTCTGTAGGTGGAAAGGCTGTGATTCCCTTCTGTGAAAAATGTATAATGGCTCTTGTCTAGTTAATGAGTTCAGGCTGTTAGCTATGTGGAACATACTGCCTTGCCTGTACAATCAGTATCTGTTGCAATGCAGTCCTATCCCCTGTTATCACAATAGTGTAAAGTTGCTTTCCAAGTTCGGAGTCAACAATAATCCCACACAGCCACTTTAGTGGCAGTCACATTTGTGTAGCATAAAATAAACACTGCTCCTGCTAGGAAGGCAAGATTTAAAGTTCTCTTCTGATCCTTCACCCTCACTCCCTCACCTCTGATATTGTTATAAAGCTGTTTGTAAGTGTAAGCTTTAATGGAACTCAAAGGCATTTCAAACTTATGTTCTGAAATGAATCCACCTACACTGTCATCTTCAAGTATTCAGTTTGTTTGTCAAATACATCGTACTGAAAGCCTTTCATATGACTACCTGAAAGTCATTAAGCTCAGCCACTGCTATGGAAGCAAGTGTTCTTGAAGAGTTCATAGAAACCTTTCTTTCCTAAGAACTCCCTCATCTCTATTCATCCACCATTTATTTCTTGTTTCTAGACAGGGAAGTTCTCAGTCTTATAGCTGCCTAAACTCCTTCCTAAGAACAAGCCTTCTCACACCGCCTCTTTTCCATTTCAATGCCGTTTACTCTTCTGAGTAAATAGACTCTGGCACATCATGAATTTCACCCTGCAGTGGTGAATGCTGAAACTACTTTTATTGCTTCTGTTATGCTGTATTTGGACCAGGATAATGGCAAAGTCATACACTAACTCACTGTATTCCTTAATCCTTGAGAATCTCCTTTAATAAGAGGATTAATTGTAAGAGCCGATAAGTTCATGTGTGGCTCAGAGCACATTTATTATGATTTCCTCTGCAGCTAGAAGCAATAGCACTATCTCTTAAATCTATCAACTGTCTCTGCTGTTCTAACAAAGCAGGAACTTTCTCTTCCAAAAGGAAAGAAATGAAAGGAGAATTAAAAGAAAGTTTTCCTTGGTCATTAGAATTTTGATTGGACAGTTTATCTGCAGAAAAGTGAACCATGGTATTGAGAGCATGATGCTACATTATAAATTTTACAAACTATTCAGATACCTGATTTTGTAGTCAAGAAGTAAAAGTTTTGAGTTCCACGAGTAAAGGAGCTCATTCACTGTCTTATTCTTTGCTCTCAAGTAACACAATTCATGACCTCACTATAAGTGCATTAATCGTCAATAATGATTCTGTAAACCATCAACTTTGTTCCTTTTATCATCGACCTTGTAGCTTTTTATGATAATGTAACTGTGTCAGTGGACAAAGGAAGAGCCACTGATGTCATCTAACTGGACTTCAGTATGGCCATTGACATGGTCCCCCAGAACATCCTTCTCTCCAAATTGGAAAGATATGGATCTGACAGGTGGACTGTTTGATGGATGAGAAACTGGTTATGAGATCGTACCCAGAGATTAGTGGTCAATGGTTCAATGTCTGGGTGGAGATCAATGGCAAGTGATGTTCCTCGGAGAATGACAACACTCCCCCACTGAGTGGGATTGAGGACACTCTCTGCAAGTCTGTGGATGACACCAACCTGTGTTGTGTGGCTGACACACCCAAGAGACTGGATGCCATCCAGACAGACCTAGACAGGCTCAAGCAATGGGCCCAAGAGCAACTCATAAGGTTCAACAAGTCCAAGTGGACTTGGTCGGGATATTGGGTCGTGGCACCCCCAGTATCAGTACAAGTTGAGAGATGCTGTAACTGAAACGAAATGGTGTCACTGCACCACTCACAGAGGTAGCTTCACTCCCATTCACCATATACTAATAATGTTTATCTGAGGTAAAATGTTCTAATAAGGTGATGGCTAACACAAATTATAATATAAAGTCTCTCATCAAGACAGGACTAATTTGTTTTCAAGAACTTTATTTTGGTAGACCAGCAGATAGGTTAAATGAATTTCCCAGTATCAGTCCAAACACCCTATGCAGTCATTTTGGAGGATGCAGAGGTACAAAACGGCTAGCTAGAATGTCTCTGCCACTGTATAATGGTAAATGAGTAAACATAATTTGGAGAGTTGAAAATAAATATACCATCTTCCTAAGTTCCAGGTCAGATGATTGCCAGTAAGTTGTTACTCTTTTATAAAAAATTGCATGATAGCGGTAAGTTAATGCCTTTTACTTTGTAACTGCAGTTGTCTAGGGATTTACATTAAATCAGAAATACATGCTCAATTTCGCCTAGTAAGTTCTAATAATAAATATACACAGAATATGACCAAAAATTAAAAAAAAAATACAAGTCATCATTAAAAAATGCAGTTCAATTATTTATCATTATAGGTTACCTGTAGGTTGCTCAGTAAAGCAATCTACTGAAGGCCAAGGCAATTCTTTTAATAAAACTGAGTAGATAGGATGAAATCCACTCCTTTTACTGGACTGCTCCAACAGTGAAGAGTCCGGTGAAACAACTACAGTTGCAAGCTCCCATTAACCACATGGAGCAATTCTATTGTTTGCATGCCTTTAAGGTAAATTATCAAAATGCTCAAATTACAGAGGAACTGAAAAAAAGAAAGTAAGAAAGGCCCATCGTCTACTGTGAAAGTGTCTCGAGTCAATTACTTGAGAAATAATAAAATACTTGAGAAATTAAAAGTAGTGTTTCTATGTGTCCATGTGTATCTGTAAGCTTTTTTGAATTAAGGCTGTCGTTTAGCACCGCACTTATACCTGAGCATGATGTTCAGATAAGATGTTGTTTATCTTCTATTTACTATACTTGCAAGTTACTGGTAGATGCAAAGTGTCAGAATACCTAGCACAAGCCAAGTTTGAACCTGGTTCTTTGGAGCTGACAACAGAACAGTTAGTCATCCTCAATAATACCACTCTAAAATAGCTTTTCACTCAGAAGTTTTATCAACTCCTCCTTTTCTCTATCTTTTTAAAGACTGTTGTTATAATTGTTTTTTCACGTACAATTTAATGTAGGTGTATTATCTACACATATCTAAAAGTGATATATTCACAGTTTTGTTTGTATATGAAGGGTGCATATGTGTGCCTCAGATGCTTTCTGCTAACGTTAGTTCCAGACATCCCTTCAAAATGGGGAGGAATCTTATTTTCTGAACAGTGGGAATTATTCAACTGGAAGTTAAATCGTATTCAAAGGCTAAAACTTGAGTTTGAAACTCTAAAGAGATTGCTTGATTAATTACGAGTGAAGGTTCAAAGAACTGATTCAGAAAAACTGTTTTATTTCACAGGTCATTGGAATAAGTGGAATATTAATAGAAGGGAGGAAATGTATGCACATTATGAAACATTATTAAACATAATATTTAAAAAATTGAGAATAAGATTGTGCACTTTTATATTGCCAGGACACTTTGAACACTTTTAAAATGACAGTGAAGAAAATGCTCTAACCTGAATTGTATGTGAAATACAATTAACCAGTGTCTATCACTTCAATGCTGGACTCGGAAAGAGTAAATATGCTACAGAGTAATAAGCAGTTAGCTAAAATATTTGGATCCACATCTATTGAGTAGGAAAAAATAAGATCATAAAAAGGTAATCAATTTGTCTGAGAAAGATTGATATTTTTGGGTACTGCAATACAGCATCGGCAAAACTGCCTATATCCCATTATGGATATATCACAAAAATGAATATTTATTCAATCCATACATTGCATACACTAGGCATTATGATTTACTGATCTAGTTACATCTTGCTGACAGAAATCGGAAAATCTGTGAGGTCTACTGGAGACAAAATAAACAGAACCTGAAATGCACCTGTTGTTTTAGCTTAGCAAGTTTGGTTGTAGCTGAAATGATTTTGTGATTGGGCCGTTGTTTGGCTGAAATATAACAATTGACTCATGATGATGAAGTGGAAATTGATATAAAGACCGTATGATGGTTGTGTGAATTGATAGCAAGCTTCTGGAGTGTTTGCTCTTAGAAGCTGAGTCAAATTAATTCTCCATCTGTTATAATTTTCCATCTGCATATTAATATAGAAACCAATACTGTGATTTATACATTTAAATCCAGACGTCATTTTGTAGTTCACCCATAATCTTAATCTTCTAAATTAAATAAATAGAAAGTTTCACAGTTTTATTTTTTTTTCCTTTGGGTAGTTTGCCTTTTCACGTACGTGACAGCTTTTAGAGAGGACTGAAGATTCAGCTGTAAGAAATGTAGATGTAATCTCTTCTATCCACTGCCTTCCCAGTGTTTAGTAAGAAAGAGTGTGAATAGCTGAAGGTCCTGTGTGGTTTGCTTCTCCACTAGTAGCTGAAACTAACAGATTGGGTTAATTCCCCATTTTGTTTAACAAACAGTAGGAAGTTATCAAATATTTACATCTTAGAAGTAGGAACTATAATTATCTGATAAGATACACTATTGGAGGCTGTGAGATTTTATTTTGAAGCTGAGCTAAACAGTGCAGTACCCTACTGCTGTGAACCAAACTGCTGAACGAGCACAGCAGCGTCTCATCGGAGCTCTGTTGTCAGAGGCAGCCTGCAACCTTGCAAAAACAGGATCAAAGATGAGCAAAGGATGTTACATACAAAGCGACTGAAAATCACATTTTTTAATTAAGCTGAAGGCTGTACTCAAAGTTATGCTAAAAAAATCAAAAATACATTCTCTCTGTATCAGTATCAAATTGTGCCCTTAGTTCCACAATATTAAAGCAAGGACAGAGTGTAAAAAGGCAATTTCTTTTGATGAATTACTTGATTAAGTTCCGATTCAACTTTTATTATATCCTGTAACATTTAACATGGAGTGGCACTAGAAACATTAAATCTACTATAAATCTTGCATATAAAAGCATGAAATCTCATTGCTGTGTTCAACAGTCATGCAGTTTCTGGCCATTCCAAAAGTTCTGCTTCATTTCCAGTCGTTAATTGCATCTGAGAACTGTGCAACCGCTGCCCGTTCTGTTTGTCTGAACATGGTAACTAATAGGCACTCGTATACTCGATTTAACTGACAGGCACCTAGACGTGACATACGGATATGATTTCCGAGCAATTGATACATTACAGTGTCTTTGCATGCAAGAAGCAATTGCGCCTTAGGACGCAAATCATATTAGAAGCTGGGAAGTTTTATCACAGTCTGCAGAGGGCCCAGGATTGACAGCACGTTCTTAGCTCATCCCTCTCTCTGGTTTTTGAAGAAATCTTTGGTTTCTGATGAGGAAGGAAACATGACCCATCTGTCTGGACATGCAGTAGACACACATAACACAGCTGTCTCAAAGTCAGAAACTAAATTATGCTCGCTGGACTCTAACTCAAATGTTTTATTTAGAGTAAATAAAATAAATATGATCATAAAAAATAGAATTTAAAATTTGTGTAGCCTTTGTCTCACAAAGAGGTTCCAAAGAACACTGTCAGAAGTCAAGGTCAACTCCTGAGAAAGAGTCCCTGATTCCTGTTTATAATTTAAGTCGTTATTTAATGGTCTAAGTGACGCTTAAGGTAAACAAAGACTATATGCTCTTACCTGCTACCTTGAAGTTTAAGCATACACCTGTGCAGCTTGTCACATCTTTTGAATTCTTTTTTGTTAATGGAGATAGTAGATCACCTCTTTCAAAAGTGAGTTGGCATTTTATCATGCAGAACTGAGATTTAGGTTCCTGATACTATTTCCAAACCTAAAGTATTTCCTCCTTTATGTGTTTATTGAAGATCATATCACGTTAGCAGAGAAGCAGAGCATCTGATGTGTAATCAATAAGTGTGAACATTTCACAGAAACAAATTGCCCTCTGAGGAGGAATGGGCAGCTAAAGATCAGATTTAAAAAAATATTCCATCTTTACAAATAGGAGATGGGGGTCATGTCAAAGCAATAAAAAGGCAGAGTAGAAAAGAGAGAGATAACAAAATGCATTCCTCTATCTTTTTCCTATGCCAGCTCTATTATATCAGCATACAAAACCCTCAAGTGTTTCACTGTTTGTAGCTGAGGTTTTCACATATTCCCATGTCAGTAGTGTGGAAAGTCTCATCGAAAGATCACTGCCATTGTGGTTTGTTTTTCTTTTATTACTTAACCATACTTAGCAATCCTAATTCATTTACACAAAATTCTAGATTAATCTAGGTTCTAGACTTGCCTGAGACACATGGTGATAGCACCTCGGCCTCTGATATTAAACCTTGCAGACTCAGAGTTGGAATTTAGATTTAATGAGAAGAAGAGACATTGTTCTTTTAATATGATGATTTTTAATGCATCTTTCGTTATGTCATCTGTCTACAACAAATTAAATGAAGCAAATAGCAATGTGCAGAGGAAAAGCTTGTAATTTAAGAATTAAACAGCTGATGCACATGAAGAAACTGCCATCATTTATCATAAGCTTTTCTTTGAAGAATTTAATCTAATGTGGGAGTTCCCAAAAATAGGTTATAAAAATCATCTGCAGTTTCAAATGCATCAGTTTCTTTCTTTTGTAGTTAAGCATCAGCTTTGGGGGAAGAAGGGCAATTATGTGAGACAGATAAATCTCATTCGAAAGAAAGTGAGCTTTCTGGAAAGCCTACAAGATACAGAAAACTTCAACTGCAAAAGAAGTTCAGGGGAGGGACAAGCTAAGGGTTAGGAGGAGGTTCTTCACCAGAGGGCAATGGGCATGGAACAAGTTGCGCATGGCAGTGGTCGTGGCCCCAAGTGCCACAGTTCAAGAAGCATCTGGACAGTGCTCTCAGTCATATGGTCTGATTTTTGGGTGGTGCTGTGTGGAGCTCAGAGCAGGAGTTGATGATCCTTGTGGGCCCCTTCCATATTGGGATATCCTTTGATTCTATGATTCTATGTTCTGGACATTGATCCTGCCACAAAGAAGAAGCATTACTCAGTGCAAGGAATCATCATGGCTTTACAGGCTGATGTACAAATTCTGTCACTTTAGTTTAGTCCTGCTGCTAATGTTTAAAATAGGAAAGGCATGAATTCACTTAGCTATGATACAACATGCAAAATGCTATCTAGACCAACCATACACTATACTTCAAATGCATAATACTTGTGCGTACATTACTCTACAAATTGTTTATTAGCTCTCTGACTGGGTGAGCCTTTCCTGGAAGCCTGCTCTTTGAGCCATTCTCATGATGCCATCAACGTCTGTGACCACACGCAGGAATCAGGAATCACTATTAGGAATGATACTCCTCATTTACTTACTTGAGAACTTGGGTCTTCATCTGTAACCTGCCCAAGAAACCAAACTTTAATGACAACAGCTGTTCTTTCATTTATCTCTTCCTGAAAAAAATCCAGTTTTCCAGGTTGAGAGCAGCAGAAGCAGCACCTAGCACATGAGACAAGGAAAAGTGTAACTGAAGTGTTTAGAAAGCTGCGGTAATTTGGGATGGTTAGCTACCTTCCTTCAAGAAAGACCTCCTGAGGACCCCATTCAGTACCAGTTGCCAATCATTATCCATTGCTCATGGAAAACTTTCAAGGTCCTGGGCTGAGGTAAACAGTATCACTCCAGGGATGTTGTTGGTTTTAGACTGCATTACTACAAGGTTCAGCCCTGAAGCTTGGACAAAACTTTTTGATTTCTCTTAGACAGTGCAAAACTGCCCTGTCATTGGGTACATGTGATACATAATTCATTTTCTCTCTTCTTTTTTATATACAGTACAATACATATACAAACTGTATACAATTGTACATATTGCATACAAATTGTATACAATACATAGACAAGTTTGTGTCTGATTGTAAAACATAAAACATATTGAAGAGAAACTAGATGAAAGAACAAATGGAAGACGCTATTTTAAATCAAAATAACAAAACAGCCTACTTAAAAAAAAGTATTTACAAGAGATTGAATGCCACAGCTAATTTGAAATGCAATGTTTGTTGTGGGTTTACAGAAGATCCTGGTAAATGGAAGAGTGTTTCTGTGTTTTCGCAGGCACGGTGGGATGGCCTGACAGGACGCATAACCTTCAACAAAACTGATGGCTTACGGAAGGATTTTGATTTAGACATCATTAGTCTCAAGGAAGAAGGAACAGAAAAGGTAACCAGACATTTTGTAAAACAGTGACAGAAAACTACTTTAGCAGTTGCATGGGAAAGTCCATTTTCCTCAGCTTGAATCTCCTACAGTTGGGGTACAAAAAATACTGTGACATTAAACAGAGCTACTAAGATTTTAAAAATTATTTTAAAATGTGTATCTTGTGTTTTGAAGCATCGGATAGGAATTTTGGACTGGTGATGTCACTACTGAATGTCAGTAATTATTCTAAGTGCACACTGTCTTCTTATCACTGTAACAATGTGGTAAGTTTATATATACGTGTATGTATATACATATACACGTAAAACTTAGACTTATATGTACTGCTTTTAAAAGATGTGACATGAAGGAGAGAGAAAAGCAGATGCTAGAGTAATAGCCTCAAAATTTTTGAGATGTTAAAAATTCTTCATGTTTTTGAACATGATGGGTAGTTTTGCCCTTACATCTCTAGCTGCTTATTACAGGTTATGCTGAACAGGCGACTAAATTAGTTGCATCATCTTTGTTTGAAAACAGAAAGTTCTGCATAGTACAATTCCAGAAACTGGTTCTGCATTCAAAAGAAGTCTAATAAACTTCACATTCTTTGAGGAAGTTCGAGGAAGCATGCCTCAGAAAAACAAATTTGAAGTCAACAGTTCTTATTTCCCTTATTTACCACCTAGAAATTGTACTGAAGATGCAGAGGGGTGGGGTGGAGAGGACTCCTTGACTCCAGAATGAACTCAAAGCCAAGGATGTTTTTGGCTGTGCTGTTACAGCAATACCAGCCAGGAGCTGTGTTGGAGAACAGTGGGGCCTGGGGGCTGAGATGGGATGGTCTTGCCCTGCTCTTGCCCAGCCAGCACAGTCTCCCAGTGAGCACTGTAATGGCAGCTACTGCAGGTGTCTGGAAATCCCCAAGGTGAGTATCACCAGCTCAGGTCAGCTAGAGGCTGCGTTGTCCCTTGCTCTGGGTACACTGGCTTGACTCAGTGATGCTTGATGTGGGTTAATTGAGACTTTAAATGTAATTGCTCCCACACAGCTCTCCAGACTCATTCTCTTTTCATTTTTAATGAAGCACTCTGTTTATTTTTCTCTGTACCAAGGCTGCTGGCGAGGTTTCTAATCATTTATATAAAGTGTGGAAGAAGGTTTGTACACAGACAGGTGATGCAAAAAACCTTTGGGTTGTGTCTTCAGACTCATCCTTTGGGTTTTTACAGTAACTTTCAAATTGCAGTTTAGAGACAACAGTCAATCTGAGAATGTGAATTGTTGCAGTAAGATAAGCTTTGTCCAAACTTGAAATACTGTAGCCCTAAATAATAAAAAGACCTTGGCAGGAGTCAGATTCATCAAGATCTTTTTTTCATTATTATTATTTTATTCCTTGGAAGCTGTGCCTTTCCCCTCTTTGAGTAGAGGCTCCTGGCTGCAGTGAAGCAGTCCTTTCCTCAGCAGTTATCCTTTCTGATTCACCTAGGATTTACCACGAGTGGTAAATTTACAACATTTCAAATGTCTATGAGCACTAGCAGCAGGATTGTTTTAACACGCAGGGAGTATTTTTGCCTCCCACAAGAACACATAGTGTGCAGGCAATGTTCTAGCATCATTGACTCAAAATTTTGACAAGTGTATTATTAACTCCTTACAGAAAATAATATAGATGATTAAGTGGATGCTGTCATTCACTAAGATATGGAAAATTGAACTAAGCTTGTTTATAAAAGATCTAAATTACTTCACAAATTTCAGTTTCCTTTTGACATAGGATGTCTCTGCCTGGTGGATAAGGCACCAAAGTGGGAGTCAGAGGCTAGCTCCATGTGCTGTTCCCTGCTGGAAATACAACCCACAGTTCCCTGTACCACGCAGTCACCATTCTGTAAGGAGAAGATAACAATTGCATTCACTGTGTTTAAAGTGTTTTGGATTCAGAAGTTGATAATTTCTTATAACACTTAGAATTATATCTATTTTATATCTTTTGTGAAGCTCTTACTATTTCCCCTCCCACATGCACAATTAAAAAAGGTTTTGTTTTTGTGTTTTTAATACTACAGAGTAGAGCAGTGCTGTTTCCTTGTTCTTGCAAAGGACATACTTAGTACCTTTGTTTTAATATCAATCAATGGGGCAAAGGCAAAAGGACTCAATTTCCCTCATTCCCGGTGAATAGATCATCCTACCTGACATGCAGAACACTGATGAACTAATCTGGCTTTTGAGTCTAGGCACTTCATGTTAAGCTGAATTGATTTAAACCAAATTACAATTGGTTCAGAACATAGATTTGCTGAGAAGGGCATATGACAGCTCTCAAACTTGTCACTAAACTGCATTAAATCTCCTGGATTCACCATAGTGATGTACTGCCTTGGTCTCATTCTTCCAGTGCCCCTCCGACCTCTTCCATTGCTCTAATCAAGGTTGACCTGTGGTGTCATCCTATTCTGCAGATGTAGAGTGTTCTCCTCGTGTATTTTGTATGCACTGTGACTGTGATGTTCCATGCTCTTCATGGTTGTTCTTCTCTTCCCTGCTGCCAGCCGATAAAAGCAAATCAAGTCAGTATCAACAAGCAGAAGAGCTTTGATTAACTCAGGCACCCTGGTGCAAATTCAAGGACGCTGGCTATTTACTATGTCCCTGGTGCAGACTATCATAATATACAACATCTTATTCTGTGTATACATTACAGATCAGTTCCCCAACCTGATCTAATTATGGAAACAAAGGGAATGCTTGAAAAATACTTAAGGAAAATAAAAAAACATAACTGTTCCCATTTAGCATACTTTGGAGAAAATGTTTGTGAAAGACAAGAGCAGTGGCACTCAGGGACACAAACTCAAAGTTTGTATGAAATGGTACAGTTATTCCCCCAAACTGATAATCAGCAGGCGCAAATTAATCTGCTGGGTTTGGTACAAAGGAGAAGCATAATCTACCTCAGTTAACAACCAAAGAAAAAGAGTCCTGCCTGGCTCTGATGATGGAGCTTCTGATGGTGGGCACAGACCTTCAGTACACATGACAAGTCAGTGGGTAGTGTCTTAGGCTTCCTTGTCAGCTTCATGGGCAACTCCAGGAGGGAGAATCCAAAAGTTGGTCTCGCCTGGGGTAGAGCTGAAACATGCTGGCAGAGTGGCACAGAAGTGCAAATGGTTCTGTGGATGGACGATGTCAGTCCCCCAAGCCATCTGTCTGGTGTTCTCCACAAATGTCCAAAATACAAACGAAGCTGAGCAAGCTTCTTGCCTGAGGTTTTCTCACAGCAGCCCTCAACCACAGTGTATATGTAAGCCAAAGGTAAAAAAAATCTGAAGATGCTTTCAGACTGCATTTTTGTTAAGTAAATACTTATTTGAATAGATCAACTCCAAGGTTATACTTTCTGTCAGCATAAAGTACAAGTCTAAATCCACTGAAATAATGGAGATCTTTCCCTTTAGGCTTTGGATCAGACATTAAATACCACAGTTCTTCACTGTTTCCAGAGTTAGAAAGGAATTAAAAATCAGTTTTGCCTTTGGTCACGCATATTTGCTAAACAAACACTGTTCAGGGGGTGAGATGTTTTTACCTTGCTAGCTCTGTCGTGTATAGTAGTCAATAAACAACAGAATAATCTTTACTAAACCTGATGAAGGCATAACAGAAGCAAAAGGCCACTGCATCCATCAATCTACTTCAACATATTTATTCAAGCTTTTAATCTCTTGCATTGGAAGACAGAGGTCTGGATGTATGTTTCAACTCTACCATTTACAGAAGTAAAAAAAATCCATAAAAATAGACGTTTGACATTTTTTAGCAGGAAAGGAAGTCAACATGTTCCACTTTTGTAGAAAATTGGCTAGTACACAGCTGTATTGACATACCTTGTAGTCTTACAGCAAAACAAGTTCAACATGCTTTTGAAAGAGCAGTACATTCCCTGTGTTTTCTAAATGTGACGATCAACCATTTAATGTCGTTGCCTTATTTGGATCTACAGCTATATCCCTTCTCTAGCATCTTGTACTGCTGCTGTCTCTTTCTGTGGTGACTAGAGACAGTGCATACTGACCAGACCATGAGCATTTAGAGAAATGCTGCATTCCATTCAGGCTGCTCACTGCGACAGGGCAGACTTTCACCTGCTCTCTTCTGTGTAGATCGGCATCTGGAACTCCTACAGTGGCCTTAACATGACAGACAGCAACAAGGACAGGTCGACCAACATCACAGACTCATTGGCTAACCGGACACTGATTGTCACAACCATTTTGGTAAGTCTTGGTGGGCAGAACTGGAGTCCCCGCCCATGGTACAGGTTGCAGGCATGGCTGGTATTATGTCGTGGGGCTCTACGCAGCCACCGTGACACCTCTGCCCTGCGCTCCACTGCTGCTTTCCTCCATACTAAAACACATTTAGGTAAAATATTCTGTTTCCAAGCATATATTTGGATATAGACTCAGAACTAGCATAAGCTGTCATCCACCCATACAGTGGACTCAAAATACCCACTACCAATGAAAGAGTCAGGGATACCTCTGTCTTCAAAATTGTTTAGCTTGCTACAATATTTCAGAGATGAACCCTGCATACTTTTCTTCCCCGAAGAATTCTTCAATATTTCAGAGATGAAAGCTGCATACTTTTCTTCCCAAAAGAATTAACAAACATAAACGCTCAATTCTGAAGCCACTGTTTGTACATCCTCTCTTTTAACTGAGAGTTAAATGAAGAGGAATGAAAGAAAGCAACAGACACTGGACAGACTGATTGAAGTATGTCCTTACTATGATGAATAGAAAATGTGAAAATGTTTTTTCAGCCAGTTGCCCTGCCCCATGTTTTCTCTGTGGTCATTCATGACACTTTTTTTTGCCCCGACTATTCCATCTCAGGAAGGAGAAAGGTCTCAGAAACTCCCTCTATCCTTCTTTTCTATTGTCAGAGGTCTTTTTGCTACACTAAATTGCAGCAACATTTTTCCCCAGTCCTTCTTCTAACCAAAATCCTTAAAAAAGAAAGGAAACAAAGTAGTTTGCAGTCTACCAATGCTGTTCTCATTTTTCTCCTCTGAATACTTGTTCAGCTCACAGCTATATCAAACATTAGAGGATTTTTCAGTAAAGATGCATTTTTTTTTCTTGAAGAATGTCAGATTTTAGGTTCTGCTTATGTTTCTTTTTCCATTTTTCAGGCTTCTCCTTCATTATTCCTTCCTGTTCCTCAGGGTGGGATCATGTAGAGTACAGATCTTGAATCTGATTCTGAAGCTGCTAAGCGCTACTTTAATTAAAGCCCATGGGAGCTATGAATGGTCTGCTCCACTGACAATTAAGGCCCTTATGCTTATCACTAATTGATTCCATGATTTTGTTAACATACCTAGAGCAGTTTTTAATAGACATAGAGAATGACTAGTATCCATCTAATTGCAATCCATTAATAAAATATTCACATAATTTAGAGAAACCGATACATTCTGAAACAAATCTCATTTATATCGCTATTTCTGCTGTGTTTTTCTATAGGAAGATCCCTATGTTATGTACAAGAAGTCTGACAAGCCATTGTACGGAAATGACAGATTCGAGGGTTACTGCCTGGATTTGCTAAAGGAGTTGTCTAATATTTTGGGCTTCATCTATGAGGTCAAACTAGTTTCTGATGGTAAATATGGAGCCCAGAATGACAAAGGAGAGTGGAATGGGATGGTCAAAGAACTCATAGATCATGTAAGATTGAATCATTCTCTCTTTATTCCCCTTTCAACCGCAGTGTTTTACGAGAAGCCAGTCCACTTGAAACGTTTGCATTAGTTTATAGCTTCTTGAGCCACTGATCAGTCCTACTGCCTCTGATTACAGTAAGAAATCACAGCTGTACATCTGAACTGGCAGTGCCCGGGTGCTAGGGGGAACCTCTGACAGCAGTGAGTCAGTGGGTGCTGAGCTCTCACAGATTATGCCCACCTCTTGGTTACAAGCTCTAGTGGCAAAGGCAGAACTTGCAGTGCATATTTGCCCTGTGGCAAACTGTGAACATCACCCTCCCAGGAACTGAGCTTCTCAGGGCAAGGCCTCCCCAGGGTCCAAGTACTCCCAAGCATGGTCAGAGCTTCCACATAAAGAAGTGATGAGGATCCCTCACATGCAGAAAAAGGAACCGGAATGTCATGTACCCAGTAATACCCTAGCACTGTTTTGTTTTGCATTTCAGTTTTGGTAGTCAAATTCAGTTTCTTTTTTAATACTCAAAGGAAGAAATGGAAGGAATAGTAGTGTGTTTGCATGAAAACATGAAAAAGAATGAGTATTTTCCCATTTGTGTTTTCAGAAAGCTGATCTGGCAGTTGCTCCTCTCACTATTACTTATGTAAGAGAGAAGGTAATTGATTTTTCCAAGCCCTTCATGACGCTGGGAATCAGTATCTTGTACCGGAAGCCCAATGGCACAAACCCTGGTGTTTTCTCTTTTTTAAACCCTCTTTCTCCTGATATTTGGATGTATGTTCTCCTAGCCTGCCTCGGAGTCAGTTGTGTCCTCTTTGTCATTGCAAGGTAAGTCAAAGACGTAGTTTTAGATGCATCCGTATTAACTACCTCTCATCCCATAGGCGTTGAATGGGCTTTGCAAAATAGCTGTAACACTGTCCTAAGGGTTTTATCCAGTCTAAAACATAATGTTCTAGAAAATCTCTTGGTATTTGCACATCAACACTCTTATCACTTTAACATACAGCAATGCGATAAGATTTAACTTTCCTTAAGGGCTGAATGGAGAGAAATATGTGATGAAATAAGTCAGCCTTTCTTTGCCAGTGCACAGCGCCTCAGTAGACTACATGTTGAAAAATAGTTGATATTAGTTGCATGTAAGCACCTCTTTTTTTCCACTAACAGTGCATACAGTTAAAAGGCAAGAAAGAGGATGAGAACATATTTTTGTGGAAGGATGCTAATTAGCTCAGCTCATTTCCCTTTGAAAACACAAGATAATGTATCTGAGATCGTGGGGGGATGTTCTGCAAGGTGCTGCATACTCAGTGCTCTCTCCCAGCGCCATTCTGAGGTGCGCCCTGCACTGCCTGTCAGTGACAGGTTCCAAGTGATGAAGTCCCAATGCAAAACCAGTAGGAAACAAGCAAATAAACACCACTTTTCTGAAAGACTCTGAAGCTTATAATGTTCTCAAAGCACTGAAAGTGTGCCTGAAAGTTTCTGGACCAGTGGTCCACAGTCATACCACAAGTTATACTTGTGGACCAGTAGAGCAGTCTACACCCTTAACGTTGAACTTTACCTTAAAAACTCGAGGCAGTTGATATGGTTTCACAAGCCTGCTACAAGCTACATGTTGTGGCCTCAGGGACCATGGACCATGAGTCAGTTGCTCTGTGGCTTTGAGCAAGAGAAAGCCAAGCATGAAAGAAAATGAACTTAGAAAGTTGTCAGAGGGAATTGGTCATCTGAGACATCTTTTTTCCTGTACTCTTCAGTAAACATAGACTCTGGTAATTGGCATAGTTATTGTCGCTTTCTTCAAATAATGACATTGGAATTTCATTTCCTACTCTATTTTTTTTTTATCTCATCCTATCCGTAGTTTTTTCCTTTTCATAATTTAGCAGATAGATAGATTTTTATTAATGCTTCACAGATATTTATTTTTTGGATCATTTTACTTAAGATCACTAAGGCTTCCTCCACTTTCATTATGCATTTTTTTGCATATATAGCAATGTATTCTACATTAATATGGGAAAATAGACTGAGAAAACATTTATACTATGAAATATAAGAACTGAAGGGATATATCACTGAAAAGCTGTCCTTTCACATCACAGCAAATGTAACATGGAAATGCTGCAGTTTTTATTGCAAACGACATTCTACAATAATGTATACAATCCAATGTATGCACTTATAACCCTCATTCAAACATCAAAGTAACAGTAATCTGAATCATTCATTCTGATACATTCTGCCTGGCTTCCACGTGTGAGCCAAGTCAAATGGAGCTCTTACTGCTTTTCTGCCAGTTCACTCTTTTCTTCTAACCTAAAGACACTGCCCTGTGAAACCTTCACTCAGAGGAATAGTTCTGCTGAGAGTGATTGGCCTTGGGCATACAGTTCTCTGTGGTCCACTGAGCAAACCTAGTTCTCAGAGGTCAGCCTGTGTGAAAGCTCCACTTGTTTGCATGCTTCTATATCAGTGCTGAAGTACAGAACTTTGTGAGATTTAATTTTTCCTTTAAATTTCTGAGAATGCGAAGAAGGAGGAGGGAATTAGAGGAGAAGAGGTCGTGGGTTAACTTATAGGTGTTGGCCCTATGTAACAGAGGAAGTTCATCCCTCGCTGGCAGTGATGGGACTGTACACAATTAGTCATGGCTTCACGCAAGCTCTTGCTGTGGCTCACTGTACCATAAATAACAGCTCTTACTGTACGCAAATCATGATCTCACTCATGACTAATATTAAATCTGCTCAATCATTACAGATTGCAGTTGTGTGCCAAGACTGAAAACATCCTCTCCACCTCAGGTCAGACAGAATGGGAAACAAAGCCCAAATTATCCTCAGATCTTCTATTTTGTTTTGTTTTTTTTTTAAACAGCATCAAGGCTGAAAGAATAAATAAACATCAGGGTCCTCTGCCTGCTTGCAGAGCTTCCTACTCACGGACACGTGGCCAGGAACAAACAGAATGGAAGCACAGTATTCATAGATTATCATGTGAAACCTGTTTGCTTTACTCTCTTGGCTGTTAGATACTGCTCCAAACCACAGCGCAGCTTTTGGGTAAATCCGTAGCTCTGGCCTGTGTCACTGTGTTCTTTTTTTCTGTTTTTTGTTTGTTTTTTTTAATTCTCCTAAATCTTTCTAAAAGGCAGTAGATCTGGGAGCAGTGTAACTAAGGAAGCATGATCTCCCTACACATTTGCGTCTCATGGTGGACTGTGATTACAAATTGATGGTTTGTTTGCTTGTTTGCTGTCCTTGCAGTTGAAGGATTTATAAGAGATCCCTCGCATATGCGTTAACTGCTATGGCACACGTTGGGAGTTAGTACTGCAGTTGTCCCTTGGTGGGACTACTTGCTGCAGTGATTCACAAAGCTTGCAGGAACATGATAACCTTTAAGACCTCAGTCTATTTTTCAAATGTGGTTAAAAAGCTTAAACATCATTAGAGGTATAGACATTTATAATACTCAGCCCAAAGACTTGCAACAGCTTAAAGATATCAAGTATATCATTCTCTTAAGGCATCTATGCTAGGGAAAGAGAAGAACATGCCAGTTAAGTGAAATACTGTTACTGAATTTATATGTTTTTCTGACATAAATGCTTTTTTTGAACTGATGCCGAAGACCAATGCCTAATTATACTGTGACTACATAAGTTGAAGAAGTACATAAAACTGTTCTCACGTGTGGTCTCAATTTACTCCAGACTTTATAAATTTCGATTTACTCCAAGAAGCTAAACTCTCCTTAAAGTCTGCATCTAGGACTGTTCATGTCTTCAGATATGCCATGCTTTCTGCAAGATTTGTTGAGTATTTCAGTAAATATTGGCTAGAACAATTTTAGGGTTTCAGGAATCATCTGATTTTTAACACTGCCATCGTAAATTAAACAGTTAATGGTGTTTTGACATCAGTTAACAGAAGACAAATACTTGGGAATAATCTTCATGGACCGAGGTAATTTTACTGTTCTTTCCTCAGATTTTTCAGCAGCTGAACCATTTCTTATTTCTCTTTGAGTACTATGTAGCCCTGTCATCATTACATTAATTTTTAAATTCAAACACTGACATTTTTATCACTGCTAAAGGTTACGGATTGACAGAACTCTTTTCCTAAGCACACTGAATGAAGAAAGCATTTATTGCCAAGATTTTCCTTTACTGCTATGTCAAACTCCCTGTGCTCTTTGTATCACTGATGGTAGAGCTGAGGTAACCATCATTTTTACAAGGCAAATAAGATCACACGCAGCCTATGAAAAAGGTGCTTAGGTGACCTTGAATGTCTTGTCTGTTAAGAAGGAAAAAACTAAGGGGAAGTGACCAGAAAAACACCAGACCCCAGTGAGGGATGACATAGAGCCAAACTGTAATCCAGTCTGTTCTTGGTGCTCAGCACAGCAATGGACACACGAGAAGAAAACCACCTTTTCTTTTTTTTTAAGATGGAAGAGTAATATAAACCCTAGTATCACATTTAACTATGTATTTGTTGTGATAATAGTCTTTCTAGCCTGGCAGAAAGAGTTTTGCTGCCAGAATTTCATTGTCGCTTTCTATCAACCACTGTTTGGCTGTTTTGGTGATGGAGCTGTTTGTCACATCCCAGCCTGGGGTCTCCCTTCCGATCAGGCCCTAGAGCTGTTTGCACATCTTCTCACCGTCCTGTGGGAAAATGTTTTTGCCCTCGTGAGCACAAACTGAGCTGGGAACCATTTCATTGCTACACAGAGGCTTTCTGAAACGTAGAACTTGGTGATTGTACTTCTAACTGGAATATGCAGAATAGTTGTATCTTGAGTCTGAAAACTGTCTTCTGCTACAATTTTTAACCACTATGATACTAGTAATGGTAAGATTGCTCAGCTAATGGCATCCTAAGCTGCATACTGTTTCAATTAGCGAGTTCATGACTACCAGAGTTCATTACTTCAGCTAAGCAAGGCGCTCTGCTTGCAACCGTGCGTAAATTCAATGCTTAATTATATTGTTGAAACAGTAATTAAAATGTATTGGCATGACATTGTCAATTAAAACTATAATCATAAACTTCATGAGAAAGTATGCAGCAAGCCACGCAGCAGTGGGAAGCAACAGCAGGCAAGACACCCTGGGGAGGGATGGTCTTTAAAGTAACTCTGCCAAGTGTTTTGCAGACCAGAATGGGTGCAGTTTGCATTTATAGCACAGTGCATGGGGAACAGAATAGAATCATTCCATTTGAGAGCGATGCATGATTCTTTCCACACAGCGTGGCCCTATGGTAGGTGCTGCAGTTTCTCCCCAGCACTTCCCAGCTGCTGGCAGCCGTTTTCCCTGATGCCAGGGCAGCTCTGTGAAGGTGTTCCACATCGTGAGTCAAGCTGGAAATGGTTACCTTGAGAGGGCTGCTCTGCCTTCACTATTCTCCAAAAGCTCTGCCATGGAGCAGTGTGGGGGCTTCAAGCTGCCTTCCCACCCTTTAAAAGGTCTGCCTGGGAGCAACGCAGGCAGCAAAGCGTGGTGGGATTTGGCCCCCTCCAGCAGTATAGGCTGCAAAGCACTGAGGGAGTTGGGCTCTTTCAGCAACACAGGCCACAAAGCGCTGGAGGATTTGAGCCTCTCCAGCAGCCTCAGCCTTGAGGGCAGTGACCAAGGAGCAGCAGGAGTAAGGATGCAGGCCCTGTGCTAGGAGCAAGGCCGTGACATTCTGCTCCACAGCTTGCATGAGGCAGCTGCTGGGCATCCTGCAGACAACCTTCCCGCTGAGGTTTCCTTTTCTCGTGTTTTCTTCATTAATCTCCTCATTTTGTGCGTTGTTCAGGTCTGCTGCAGCTGTGTGTATTCTATTTGATGTTTACAGATTGTTTCTGTTAACTGCCACAGGTTTACACCCTATGAATGGTATAACCCCCACCCGTGCAACCCAGACTCAGATGTGGTGGAAAACAATTTTACTTTACTAAATAGTTT